>VUQR01001689.1:13505-41336 GCA_015108515.1 Hemichromis elongatus | reverse complement strand
CTCAATTTAGTTCGTTTATTTAAAAATTATTGTACAAGATGATAAAAGTGTAACATTGATTAAAAACTTGTCTAAAATATGGGTTTGTTGAATATGTAAAGTGCTGTAAAGTTTGTACGAAACAGGTTTGTAATAGTCACATGACCAGAGTTCGGCTGAGAGCACAACCATGGAATTGTGGTTCGAAGATAGCAAGGACACAGAGCTACAGATGCAGCTACAGCCTCAGCATTAATGTTATTCTGCATGTGGTCCAAGAGGCGCACACTGTATGGTTTTCATGTATATTGTTTATGTAATGTTGCATTCTACATTGGTAATAAGAGGACATTTCCATTATTTTGCATTTTTCTGTTCTGTTAGCTCAAAACTGTTTATGGACACTAACATGAGAGACTCTGATAAGCTCAAAGATATTTATGTTGTAAACTTTGTGTTTCTTTAGTTTTCACGGTGTCTGAAGACAATAAGAGAGAGAGAGAAAGAGCAATAAACTTCCAAAGACATCAGTACGATGCGTGGCCATTCTTTGTTGGACCCCTGTAGTTACAGTTGGAGACAAATGTTTCCCTGCAAACAAACAACAAAAACAAAAAAACTTTATTCAGCTGGAATCCAGAAGCCTATCAGAAGCCTAATATACTAAATCTGAAACAAGGCAAACATGAGGCAGAACCACCGAGACTACAAACAATCAGAAAAGGAACACTGATCAACTGGGGCTTTAAATATGCAAAAGGTAACAAGGAAAGTAGACACACCTGGGAAACTACACACAACTGAAACTAATAAAGGTAACGACACACAAGTAAAACAAGAAGACGCAAGACGGGGGTGCTCAATCCCAGTCCTCGAGAGCTACCATCCTGCAGCTTTTAGATGCATCCTTGTTCCGACACACCTGAATCAAATGAATGGCTTGTTATCAGGCCTTTGCCAAACTTGATGGCATGATGAAGAGGTAATGAAACCATTTGATTCAGCTGTGTTGGAGCAGGGATGCATCTAAAAGATGCAGGACAGTAGCTCTCGAGAATTTGGATTGAGCACCCCTGACGCAAGAAAATGTAGAAATTAAATAAAAATGAAATAAAACAGGAAGTAAATAACAGGCAGAGTAACCTGGGTCATTTTGACCGGGCGTTCTTACTTTTCTCATGTTTTTGTATTTTGTTCTTTATTCATTCTTTGGTTCCTATTGTACAGTTTAGTTTATTAGAATTCCCCTCATGTCTTTACCCCGTGTCTCCCTCCACGTATCTGAGTCCCCATGCCTCGTTTCTACTCGTGTTTTATTCCATGTTTTCCCCAGCCCGTTATGTCTGTCTTCTTCCCGTGTTCTCTCCTCACCTCCGGTCTGCGACTCTGTGTACTTCCTGTTTTACTTTGATAGTCTCCCGTCAGTGTCAATTACTGTTTTCTAAAGTCATTGGTACGTCAGTGTTGCGTTTGCTCCTGCCCTGTCTCGTTATGATTATGTGCTCCTACTTCCCTCGTTAACCTTCTGTGTATTTGTCTCTCAGTTCTGTGTCGCGTTCTCCCTCAGGCTGTGTAAATCTCCTTGTGTTTCCCTGTGAGTTTAGGTTAATATTTTCCCAGTTTAATTTAGCTTTCTATGCCTTGTTTCCCCGTGCCAGCAAATAAAGCTGAGACTTTTGAGTTCATCCCTTGTGTCTGAGAGTTTGCGATTGGGTCCAATCCCTGCCTACACACAGCTGAAACACGACAAACAGCAGGATAAAAGAAGACACAGGCTTTGCAGCATAAACTGAAACTCAAGGGATTGAATATAAACAACTAACTAACTAACTAACTAACCAGCTAGTTTTCAAAAAGCTGAAAACAAAAAAATAGCTACAAATATTATAATAAAGAAGTCAAACAGGAAATATCAGCTACATAAAAAAAATCCAAATATAAATGTGCAAACTCAAAACTCAGGCAAAAAACAAAAAAAACAAAACCCTAGCTAAATATAGTTCACCATGATAGATTTCAAACAGATTTAGATGCTTTCCATTATAGCTGCTAATAGCTAATGTGAAATGTCCATTTCTTAATTATCCAGAGAGCTGCGTAATTCCAGTGCACTTATGCAGACAAATGGCCAGTTCCACTTGACCGTCTATTTCAGAGTCCTGTTGTGGTTCCTCCTCGTAGCCTAATGGTGATGATAATAAGTCTCCCATCTATAGCTCTGCACCTGGCAGTGAGTCTATGGATGCCAAGCTCCTCATAAGCATATATTTTAATTATGCAGGAAAACAGCCGCTGTCGTTACAAAAATAACAGTAATAACCACAGATATTACCGCAAGACAACCGTGCTTTCCTATTTGCAACCCCACAAAATGACAAGAACACCTAAAATATCCACTTTACTGTTGGCAAGATTCATTTCTAGTTTTTCAAACATAAACAGCCAAGTAACAAAAATCAAAATCTTTAGTTTCATGTTTCGAATTGGTCGATGCACCACTTTCAGAAAGCTGTTTTGTATTTGCATCTCCATGAGTAACTGTTTACAATTTGCAACCATCCATCTCTGTTTCTTGTTATGTAAATGTTTGCTCATGAGCATGACCATATGGATCATGTGACCCTTAGACAAATTGTTGGTGAAGCTGGCAGCCTTGAGGGCTGATGCCTTAACCCCGAGTGCATAATCGCCAAAACAACATTCTTTACACATATGTCTTTTTTTGAAAGCATAACCGCTGATTATATCTTTAATAAGAAAAATCATCTCAAGCCATCAGGAAAATAGCATTTTTCAGGGGTACTTTGGCAAGTTGTGAAAGTGAGATGACTTTTGCCCCAGCTAGAATAAAAATAGGAATATAGTATTGATAGGAGGGTGTGGGTCATTCATGTTTCCTGTGGAACCAACCGAAAGCCTCACATGTGCCAAAGTAAATGATTACATCCACTGACTCATGGCAAAGGAAAATAGTTTCCACAGTTATATATTATTTGAGTTTATCCTGTCACTCCATCTGTATGATGTTTTAATGAACGCCCTTTTTTTTTTAGTAATGTTCTCACAATATTGTGCAGTTATAGCAGAGTCGAGTAAGGCTGCCATGGTGAAACGATGAAGGAATTTGCCCAGGTTGCTCTGTGCTGACCCTGACAGTGATTGTTCACTCCAGTGCCACTCATTGCAATGACGCGCTTCAAAATGACAGACCAAGTAGAGTCAACAACTTTACTTACTCTGACAGCATTGTGAAGTGCAGAGTAATGGGATTAGAGGCTTTTTTTTTTCTTTCCTCAAAGAAATTTTTGCTTGAGCAATTTAATTGTTTTGAGAATTCCAGGGCATCTCTCTCAAAGCTGTGCATTCCTTTCCTCCACAACACAATGCATTCCTGGGGAATAAAAGTGATCTCCATCAGAATCAGTTAGACTCCCTACAATGTCTCAGGAATGTTGTCCTGCAGGAGAACGACATGTTGGACTCTGTGATGGATAGTGTATTAATTAGAAAGCATTCATTACTGAACTGGGTGGCACTGTTGTAAGCCAGAGTGCTGTTAACTGGATAGAAGACTAAAGTTCTCTATAGTGTTTTAAAATAAAGATTATTAAATATTATTATATTGGGATGTTTACTGTTAATGAACTATGGGTCTGAAAAAGTCCTCATACTATAAATATAGCACGTAAAATGCAATTTCCAAATAACATTACAGCTACATCCTCCTGTTTTGCAGACATGCTAAATTACGCTAATGCCTGATAGAGCTTTTTAAAATTGTTAAGATTCACTGTTGCAGTTACAAGAAGATATCATTTCTGCATTGCTTGAGGGAAAATACGAGTTTTATCGATTTACCCTCTAATTTAATATATTTCTCCTCGCCCTGAGGCTGTTTTCAAAGACTTCAGATGGAAATTAATTCTCATTAGCTTTATTTCTTTGTACAGTTCATTAAACCTGTTATTTGTCAAGAACCAGGACAACAGAGACAAGTCTATCTACCATGTTTAACAGTGATTAAACTCACTAGATTAAACCAAAGGAGTAAAATGCCACGATATGAATAAATGATATTTTGTGAGAGACTTTAAACATCATAGTCACAAATATTCAAGATCATAGGAATACTTCAAAACATTAAAAAGCATCAGAAACACTGGAAATGATTTACTGTCAGACCTTATTTATCTTTGAGAGTTAAGATAGCCATTTGGCCTCAAAGCCTTCACTTTATCTTACATTAGATTTTTGCCTTAACAAGAAGCAAAGATAATCTGGGTTCAGTCAGTTAGGATTGGTGACAGGTATAAACAACAATACTAAACCAGAAGCATAGGTAGACTTTTTTTTTGTAGCAGTGGTAAGGTATTCAAAAGTTTGTCTGCTAGGATAAAAGAAGATACGTCACATACAACATACAGGCTTTGTTGTAAAAGTTGTTGTGGTTAGTGAGACTTCTTTTCTTAAGCTCTTAAATCCACACATACAATTCAGGCAGGGTCTTTGTTGGTAGAGCTCTGTTTTGTATTTATGTATTCTCACATTCACACCTTGGATTTTCTAAGCAAAATACATCTACCCTTGAAACAGCACCGATTATTGAGGAACAGAATGACCCCGACAGAAGTGTACGCTGCCTCCTGGATGAGACTGTTCTTTGTTAGAGTGAACGTACCAATTATGCTATCTTTGCCTTTTTTGTTGGTTACAATGTGGTCAATGTGACTGTAGTTTACAATTCAGAAGGAAAAACTAATTTAACCACTAAGATTATCTATGGTGATTTTTTATAAACATCTATGACAGGAAAGAAAACAGATAAGTCTTCTTTTGGGCAGGTCAGACACAAAATAATAAAGCTTTTAAGCTGGCATCACAGGGAGATTTGACCCAGTAACAGCAAAGTGAAAGAAAAATCACCTCTGCAGACTGCTCTTTCAAATATACACTGTACACGGGGCTGTATCCATCCCTTTTATCTTTTAAGCATCTGTTGGGAAATAAAAAAAGCAAACAGATATGAATTCTGAGTAGAGCAAACACAAACATTAAGTTTTACAGATGCTTACTCACACTATTCAGTAATGACAGTGACGAACTTGAGAGTAAATCTCTTTCTTTTTAAGTCCTTCATTTCTGTGTCAGAGCATCACAAAGATTTTTGGTTTCATGAACAATTTATCGTGGCAATTTGTGGAGACATGAAATCTATAAAATATCTTCACTATTAACCAGAAGATGACAAAGAAGTAGGTATTCCCAGAACTTTATCAACCAAATGAAAACCACATGCTCATTCAATATGCAGTGCCCTGTGGAAAGGATCATGCAATGCAAGTCTAGTAGTCTGTAGAATATGCACGATATCATTATGGGTAATATATGCATACGGTGTGCAAAAAGAAAAAAAGAAAACCCACCCAAACACCGTGGAACGTTAGATACTCTACAACTTGAACTGTGCAGGTTTCATATGAACTTTTCCCATCCGTAACTTAAAAGGTGACATTCAACATGCCGAAGCTCATATTTCCTGAAATGCACAGCAGTCTGGAGGAAATGGTTCACTACTGCTTCTGGTTAGTGTTTTGTCTCAACGTAAGTCATTAGGCCTCTGCTTAAATATGTGCCCGCCCACCCCCCACCCCCTAACATTTTGTACTATTCACCTTGCAGACATAACTTCCATTGTGTTTTGATCCAGATGGGGTTCCTGGAGAGCAGCAATGTGAAGTCTGTGTCCTGGATTTTGTTCTGGATTACAGAATATTTACATTAAAGGACCACAAATGAATCCATCACCACGCTTCAGTGGCTTAACAAGTTCAGTATTTCACATGTTGATTTTGTCAATTTATGTACTGTGGAATGCTACAAAAATGATTTAATTAATCATCTTGTTATTCCCCCTATTTCATTTTTTTCAACCAAAAATTTCATGAAGTCATCCCCATTTCTGTTATTTTGTTTTCCAAGAATTGACAAGCAACAAAAAAATTGTTGCTGTAAATTAAAGGCATTCAAAGGCTGTTTTTGTTGCCCAGGGCACACTTGGAAATACCACAATATAAACTTTACGAGAGAAAAAAATAAAATAAAATAAAACACAAATCAGCCATCAGTGATCTGTGGGCCAATTGCTACACAAAAGAAACTGAAAATTAAATGAAAAGATCTCACAAAAATCATATTTCATCAAAACATTGAGAATTACAGGGTAGGGAGATACAAGGACAGCTGAGTCTTATTATGGTTTTAACGTAGCAGCTGAAAAATTGCTTGTGGTGCAACACCATGATGTTTTATTTCACAAATAGATGCATTTTATTATTGTCTTTTTTACATTTCGTGTATCAGGTTAGAAGCAGTTACTGATATGATTTCCTAAAAACGACTGGCCTGTCACACTCTTACCTTTAATCTTGATTAAACTCAATCTATTTATTATTTCTTTCATGGTCTTTCTGCAAGGGTAAAGGAGCCAAGCTGTGGTACTCCCTCTAATCCACGGTCAAATGTCACTAAAATAAGCAGCACAGAAAAATGACTTAGACCACAAAGTCTTGATGTGGACAGCATCTAACCTCAAAGTAGAATTGCAGATTTGTCCACCATTACTGCACCTTGTTTTTTATTCACGGCCTTATGTGACTCATGAGAGCAGTCAAGTCAGTTAAAACCAAGTAGGAACTGAACTCAATGCATTATACAGTAAATAAATTGGACAATCTCATGCATGGGAAAAGACTTGAAAAACGATTTTAAGTGTGAAGTGAGCATAGGTATAATTAATGCAGATTGAGCCTTTAAAACGACATAAACTTGAAACTAAGGCTGTACTTTTGTATGGAACTCAAGCACCGACGCTGGATGGAAAACAGATGCTCCTTTCATGTTTTGATTTATCCACAGTACAATACCTAATCTGCTTATTGTTGTTTGCAAAACCATAAACAAATCCATCAGTTTGGCATTCGTGCTCCTAGTTCCTGTACATCTTTTCATCTTTAATAATTTATCAAAGTCGGAATAGGCAAGCCAAGTGATGTCAAGTGAACATTTTGTCATTAGTATGCGAACAGGATATTTCACAATCCATTGCTTTGTCACTGGGCAGAGTTAGTGGCTTTGCTTTTTAATATATTTATGTTACAAAAAAAAGAAAAGGATATTTGCAATAAAAATGAATCTTGATAAGGTAAAGGATTTTACTTTGTTTAATATAATGCTGCACAAGGAACGGCAAAGATAGTGAGATGGTCTCAGTCACAACTTGAATTGATATGAAACAGCCCTACATGTTATCAACGAAAGGAAATACAACATAAACAAAACACTTTATTTTCTTTCCAGCTCTGCTGCACATTTATCTATACTGCTATCTCAGAACACCAATACTTGTTATGTCTCCTGGCTTCCTTTAATGCATACTGCAAATATTATTTTGTGCACAGCGTACTATTTAACTCCCAGTTTTATCTGTCTTCTGATCCTTTGCACTCGAAATTACATCCAGGGCATAAAGAACAGAGCCAAGCTCGATGTCATTTTAAGTTGTTCTGTCTGGCTGGCATTAAAATAGGGACAGGTAGTGTAGATAATATGGATGATTGTCCCCGTGGAAGTAAAACCATCTGAGCATGTCGATTAGTGTGAATGTATGCATATCTGTGTGAGTCGCCTCCCTTGCTGTGCTGTCACAGTCATAATGAGAAGCTGCCAGCACTGGAACTCATTCCACTGGGTGAAAAAGTAGTTCAGAGAGAGAAAGTGGGGAGACATAACGAGAACGAGGGGTGGCTGCAGGAAAAAAAAGTGTTAGCCGCATTCAAAAAAACGAACATGGTGAGAGTGACCAAGCTTTTTTGTTTATTCCTTTTGATAATTTATCTTTTTCTTAATCAACGCAAACACAACAAAGCATCTACTTCATTACTATTCATACCGACTCCTTTATACTGTCACTGCACAGGTATATCGTGCATAAAATGCCTTTATTTTGTCTTGCCAGGGGTAATTCAGTTTTCAAATTCATGTCTTTAATGACAGAGATATAAAATTAATAAACAGTGAGGCATTCATCCCATTTCCATCAGACGTTTCTCAGTAAAACTACTGACACAAAAGGACTCTCTGTTCCTCTTCTGTTTATAAGCTCTAAATGCAAAGTGACAAGGGTTTAATAACTTTCAGAGCTTTTAGTGATTGACAAGAAAGTGAAGCAGGGTTATGGCTCCAGCACCATAAGAGATAAAAGTGTAGCTCCCCCATGGGGGTTGACTGAAGATGTAAGCTATGTTCCTTTAAGGAGTCACAACATATGAGGAAAAGTTACAGGCATTGTCTCTTTTCTAGACTTAGATGGAAAATACCCCCGGGGGGTTTCTTGACTTCCAACATCTAAAGGAATATGCTGTCTGTATGATGGCTAGATCTCCTTATGATGCAGTGGCTGTGTCGAGGTTGTTTTGTTAAGGTAGTGCAGGTGGATATAATTCATAATCACAAAAGCCACCATACATTTTAAGCCTCACCGTGCCTGAAAGCATAAGTAAATAAATATGGTAAATGTAAGGGTTTGTCTCTTATGCTGATTGAAAGTTGACCTCCGCTGTGGGATGATTAAAATGAGTTTATATGCTGTATTATTTGTTAAATCAATCTGCTCTTTAAAAAAACAACAACACACGTGTAAAAAACGAGTGAATTTATAGAAGTGCTGTGTTGCATATGCATGTCACCACAGCGGGGATTTCTGTGCGATTTCTTTTTACAGATGAACTCTTCAGATGAGCCGTGCAGAGCGCAGCGAGCTTTGTATCTGATTTACACTTCCCTTTCGCATAGGATGGTGGCACCAAAGTTCAGCAATACCCTGACCTGCCTCTCTGCAGTCGTTGTGGCTCTTTGTGGTAATCACAGCAGCAGCAGCAGAAAGAGGAGAGGAGCAGGAGGTTGCACTCCGTCACGTGTTGAAGAAATTCGATTTTGGAGACGGACGTCCACCGCTCGGCCCCCACATCGTTTGGTTTCACTTACCGTGCTGCAGCAGTGTGTGTGAGACCAGACAGGCGGGCAGTGGATGCCGATAAGACGAAGGAAAGTTTTTACAAAGGCACGAAGTTTGCTTCTTTCTTTTTAATCATTTCGTCTGATAAGAAATCGAAGAGACCTAAATAGGAATTTAGCAAAGAAACAAAGTGTGCCGCGGGGATATTGCCTTTTTTTTTTTCTTCCTGGGATGGATGTAACTCTGTACTTCGTCTTCATAAGGGAACACTGAGAGGAATTTGTACATCTGGAAGCACAAGTTATCATCTTTAAACACCGGAAAGGAACAAATGAATGTGAGTATCCATCAAAGCTGGACTGCGCAGACCTTCCAGCGCTACAAGTAACCAGCATGATGTTGAAGTTATTCATCGGTGTTTATCTCTATGCACGCATTACCCCCTTTCACTTATATAATGTTAACAGCGCGTTATTAATCACTTAGCCTAAGAAAAGGATTTTAATGGAGGGACTTATGCAAAGCAATTGCCTGTTACTTACTGTTTTAGCACAGCATGCATCCATCAGCGCTCCCCGTTACGTCTATGCAGACTCACCTCTAGCGTTAAAAGTTTTAATTGATTAAAAAAAAAATTATACAAAGAACATTTTTTAAAAACTCGTGCACTTATCATTTTAATAGACTATTTCTGCAATCAGTCAATATACAAGCTGGCTTATTTAGGTTACTTAATCTTCTTTCATACAAATGGATGGATAATTTGGCATTTTTCCAACTCTATAGCGGCAAGTTATACTACGTAGACTTTGAAGGGCTGACAAAACATTTAACAGTTTGTTAAATCGCACCTTGTTAAAGTCCCCCTGAGACCAAGACATTCCTCTGAAATTGGGAAACCTATATGCAGTTATTATATAGTCCTCCGAGTGCTGCTGCAAACGCGCCGCTGGACATATAGCTGCTCAGTGATTACTCACATCATTAACCACACAAAAAAAAGGTTTTCATATCTTTTAATTAAGCCAATTAAGTCACTGGGATCCATCACCATGCTGTGTGATGGTTGCCATGGTGCAGCTCAGTCTTTTTTTCCCCCCCACCACCAGTTTGAAAAAGCCTGCTCTAGGTTAACTGAAAGTTTATGTTTATGCCAACATATCAAGCACTCAGTATGATTTTATGAGGCTCATTTACCATTTTGCAGAGTCTGTTTTATTCAATTATGTGCCTGTTTAGTTGTGAGGCTGTTTGTTTGTTTGTTTGTTTGATGGGGTCATTTCTAACACTTTATCTGTTCCAGCACATCTTTGCAACGCGTGCCATTTTTCAGACTTGAGTTAAAATCTAGACTTGCAGGGAAACCACGAAAAAAAGACGCACCAGTTGTGGATAAAACCACAACTCCGACCTCTGCGGCATTTATAAGAGTCCGAGAATTATGTCATATTCCCTTTGGTGCACTGGATGAAGTAATCCTTTCACTAGAAATGTCTATGTGCCGTGTTTATGCTGTTGATGATGCTAGTGTGCAGATTCCTGAAAGAAAAAACAAAACAAAAAACACATGATATGTTTCGTGCAATCTAGCCATAAAGTTTCTCACTGCCTTGCACATTCTGAAAATTGCCCGACTATGGTTTTGCAGTGCCATCATCACTCAGACAAGCTGAGTGTAAATCAGCTATTGCGTCTGAGGGCATTTTGCCAGAAAGCTGTCACCTCCAAAGTTCATTTCAACATTTATGACCAGTCTATGTCATTTAAAGAAAAAAAGAAAAAGAAAAGTTGCATCAATGCAAAAGAAGAAATGTTTTCCGAACACCCCTAGATTTTAAAATTCCCAATGAGACCTGCCCTTTTTATAATCTGAAAACGTGTGAGGAAAACTTTTACCTTAGTTGTAGTACTGTTGTTGCTCCCTGCACTCTTGCTACTGTAACACGATACACATCTGTTTTTAATGATGCAATCACTAGCACTGCCAGTGCAATGTCAGCCAGTGTCATCTTCAAAGATATTAGGTGTGTTTGTGTGTGTTTTTTTATCCTGAATATCTTACACAAACAGCCGAACCAGCCCATGCTGCTCTTGTGGGAAAGAGATGATCCCTTTTGTCACGGACCCTCAGAACCTTGAACTGAACGGTTCACCGTGACCAAAAAAAGTAGCTTATGGGCTTTCCCAATGTGATGTTTGTTATTGTCAGGAAGTGCCTGTGATGGTTTTTCACGGGCTTTTTATGACTACATGCCCAGTGACTGAAGTATCAAAGACTAATGCAGGGTACAGAAATGTGGCACTTAGACTGGCAAACATTTAAAGCATCGTAGTTTGCTTTGAGCTGAGCCTGTCTTCCTCATGTCCAGTCAATCTGCATTTCTGTCTGTGGTTTCCATTATGACTCCATCGAGCCCCAAGCAGGCCGGCGTGTTCTTGAAACCACAGACGTTTTCTGCGAGTAACTAGACTCATGACATGGAATTAGAAGCTCATTTTACGCAGTCTGTCACTCTAGCTGTCCCTTTTGGCTTGTTAGCGTTGCATAGACTTTTTGGTTGTGTTAATGAAGTAGTAACCTGCTTTATTTTGGGGGGTAATTTGCCAAACTTTTGTTTAATGGAGGGAGATTTTTAACCAATAATATATTTCCAGTTATATCAAGACAGCATATTATTTACTTACAAGTAGCTAACTCTGATCTTGTCTGTGATTAAGGCATTTTCTTGAGGCCAATGTTTGACAGTTGTTCAGTTAGTGGCATTCATTATTCAAAACATATGTATAAATTCTCAGATGAAATGATATGACTTGGCAGGATGATCTGTGGTAAATCCACCGTTTTAATTCTCCTGTTTTTTAAGTGTATTTTACTTTGCATTGTTAAAAATTATATTTACATTTTCATGAGAGGGTTGGCATTCTTCTATGTAATGTTGGTTATGGCTCATGGAGGGAGGCAGCAGTAATGTTTGTTTAGATACTGTTTGTTGCAGGACTTGCCAAACCAAAGCACTACTTGTCTTCATAGCAGCAGAGAAAGACAAATAGACCTCATACTTCACCCAAAACCGTAAAGCCAGATGTAAATAAGCCCAAGTATTTTCGGTTATTAGACGTTAATATCCAATACATTTTGCCAAACACGATTTAGACTACAGTGGAGGGGAAAAAGTGCTGCCCTGACGTTCCCTGCATTCAAGGCTGCCAGGGATTTTGATGCTGATTTCAGTCATGCTAGCAAAGTGTTCACAATGATATCTAGTGTATTCCAACAGAGATTTTCATTTTGTATGTAAATCCCAAGAACCACGGATTCGGTCGTTCGACTTGGTTTAAAGGATTCAAAAGAAACTGGGTCAATGCTACAGTTTCAGTTAACACTGAGGTGTGCGTGATATATTACACACACATGCCAGTTTTAGAGAAAAAAATTAGTGAAGCTCGTGAAAAGTAAATATTTCAGTGTCTTTGTTCAGAGAACATGGGATTAATCCACCAGCAGTTGCGTCATCTTTACAAAAGCCATTAACAGTATTTAACTACCAGAAGAAGGGAGTCACGTTCTAGGACAATTATGCAAGAAAAATGCTTGAATCCAAACCACAGTCGGATTGGCTTACTTAATGCAACAGCTTTTAACCATCAGCAGCCTCTTTGAAGAGTTTTCTTTCCCAAAGCTTGACACATGTGACTTCTCACTGGCTATTTACGAACAGGTATGAAACTCAGTGATATGTGCGTGGGTGGGCAACAGTAATTATATATTTGACTAACATATTAGCTTTAGTCCACATAAATTTGTCTTTAATCTCACACTGAATCTTTTGAAACCACATGCCCTGCTTTACCTGGTATTGTGCAATTAGCCTACCCAACTGTGTGTATGTTATATCCATTAGGCTGCGCTGCTCTGCAGAGGTCCTCCACTGTAGCTCAACCAGAAACTGCATTATTTCAGTTGTGGTATTTGGTCAGGGAGTCTGGCCTTGAAAAGCTATCCTTTGTGCACTGGAGGGAGCTTTGTAAAAGTTCATCCCCAGTGTTTTAGTAAAGTAAATCAGTACTGAGGCTTTAAAGTTCAAGTGCTGTCAAGATTTTCAGCCTGTCATGGATGTGCTTATGTTTTTTGCCAAGAACAGCACTCAGAAAACAACCCAAACTGTACTATGTAATGGTGAATTTGTAGTGCTCGCCTTTTATGGTTTTGTCATTTGCAATTATTATGGTCTCTGTGAAAGCAATAAGAATTAGAGATTAATGGAGCAAATTGGCTCAGAATTCCTTTTTATGCCTAAACCGTTGAATCATCTTGGACCGGTAACACAGCAGATGCAAACAGCACGCATTCTCATGCCATATTTCAAAACAAGTTGTGATACAAGGTTTCTTGCTACTCGCACTAAATTCAAAGCAATTTATGACGTTAAGGGTTAGCATCTTCAGTGTTGTGGGATCTGAATCACGGCAGACTGAAATTAGCCTTGGAATCTTGTGTGCTCATGGCCAACTTCCAGCAGACCTCAATTACAATGCTTCAGAGCCAGAAAAAGGGAAAGAGGTAGACTGCATGGAGCCCTTCAATTCTCCAGTACTGCTCTGTCACTCAAATACACTGTTACCACTGTGGCTAAGACAGATCGCCACACAGCGTTCAGGGAGGCATTTAGTCCACACACACACACGCAAAGACACATGCTCACACACAGATACGCAGATGTCTTTTGAGTGTTTCCTTGCAGGTATCAGTTAATCCACTGGGGGGAGCCTTAAAGAGCTTTTAACAGAGAGCCAGTCGTTCAAATATTGATGCACTTGTGTATATATTTTCTTTAAATTAAAGCAAAATGTACTTAACCAGGAAGCTAAAGTCATTATGAATTAGACCTATTACACAGAACCACAGACAACTGGAAGCCTGTCTTTTTATGTAATGAAAACGACACAATAATTTTCTTTGAGCCAGACAGTTGGTGGTTTTGGATTATTCTGCAGATGGTGACAGTCTTGTTGAAACACTTCCACATTGCTCCACAGTGTCTCTCAGTCTCAATTACATATCCTCTGCAGTGGTGTGGATCCTTTGCCAGAGTGTGCCTATTGTTTATGCAAGAAATCCTAATACCCCTGCTACTTTTAAATATCAGTATTTCAATATTTTTTCCTCTTGATTTAACACTCACACTCTTACTTCTCATAAACTCAATATGTTTGCCTAAGGAGCGTTATTTGAAAGTGTTCTTGGGGGGATTGTTTTAAAATTCCTCCTTCCACGAGAGATAAATGTGGTGGTAAATATTAAATCCAGGACTTCACCTCCCATACTTATACAAAGGAGCGCAGCGATGGCAAACACACGGGGTAGCCTGGCAAAACTGATTCTCGCACCCTTTTAATTAAAGCTGCAGAGCAACAGCCAAAGACACCCTGTCTGAAGTGGTATGCTGTGGCCTGTGGCTTTGATGTTTCTTTAGCAAAGGGGAGCTCTCTGGTATATAGGAGAAACAAGGTGTCGACTTATTAGGTGAACTAAGAAGTGAAGGAAAACGTTATGTGCTAGTTCAGTTGTATGTGGTGTGGGTAGGAACAAAGCCAATAAAACATATGGGAAAGTGTTTAAGGCATGTAGGCTACCTAGCTGTCTTAAACTACCTTACTATAAACAGTGCACCTTTTCTTAGTTTCTGCTGTTCTGATTTTTTTTGTAATATTTTGATATTGCTCAGCCTTTCCTCTTTGTGTGTCTCTAGGTTTAAAACGAAGGGGCCAAAATGAAGACTGCTGCCAAGGGTTTTGGGAAGTCTGTAATGGATTCTTTGCATCGTGAGGGTTCGTGGAGCAAAAGGATAGTGCTACTGGTATATGTGGTCTTGGAGCTTATAGCAGTCTACTCACCTGTGGTCTTGGGAACCCTTGAACTACAGCTAGATGAGGAGCAACCAGCAGGTACAATTGTAGGCGACATCAGTGCAGGACTTCCCCCTGGCGTATCAGCATCCTTGTACTTCATTTCAGACCACGAGGGCACAGGAGTAGGGAGTGATTTGGACATAGATGAAAGCACGGGCATTATTAAAACTGCCAAAGTTCTGGATAGGGAATTAAGGGATAGGTACAACTTCATTGCAGTCACCATGACAGGCGTGACAGTGGAGGTGACCATCAAGGTGAATGATATAAATGACCACGCTCCAAAGTTCCCTAGAAAGCAAGCCACTTTTAAAATTCCTGAACAGACAGCAATCGGCACTCGGTTTCCTCTCGAGCCAGCTGTTGATAGTGATAAAGGCCAGCTTACAACACAGGGTTACCTTATCAAAGATGGAAATGTTGGCCAGGCATTCACCTTGGAAACCAGGAGAGGAAGCAATGAAGTTCTCTATCTGGATTTGGTGGTCAATACCATTCTAGACAGAGAGAAAAGATCCACCTATACTTTATCTTTGGAGGCTTTTGATGGCGGGTCCCCCAAAAGGAATGATCAGATGACATTAGATATCACTGTCCAAGATATTAATGACAACGCTCCTGTTTTTAACCAGAGCCGCTACCATGCTATAATATCTGAGAACCTTCAACCAGGAAGTAACATCCTGCAGGTGTTTGCCACAGATGTTGATGAGGGCGATAATGGGATGGTGCTATATGAAATTAACAGGAGACAAAGTGACCCAGATCGCTACTTTGTCATAGATTCTCGCACTGGCATCATCACCCTCAACAAACCACTGGACTTTGAGATGAGGAGAGTCCACGAGCTGGTGGTCCAGGCGCAAGACAACGCAACGCACCCAGAGGTGACCAATGCCTTTGTCACCATTCATGTCAGAGACTACAATGACAACCAGCCTACAATGACCATCATTTTTCTCAGTGAGGACGGATCTCCCAGAATCTCAGAAGGGGCACAGCCAGGCCAGTACGTAGCTCGCATCTCAGTCACTGACCCAGACTACGGAGAGTATGCCAATGTCAATGTGTCACTAGAGGGAGGTGATGGAAAGTTTGCACTTACCACTAAGGATAGCATAATCTATCTGATTTGTGTGGATCAGATTCTGGACCGCGAGGAAAGAGACACCTATGAGCTGAGGGTGATGGCGACGGACTCTGGCACGCCTCCACTCAGGGCTGAATCCTCCTTCACTATCCAAGTGATTGACATCAATGACAATCCTCCTCTCTTTGACCAGCCAGTGTACAGACAGGTCATTCCTGAAGTGGTGTTTCCGGGCAGCTTTGTGTTACAGGTAACAGCGAGAGATAAAGACCAGGGGCCAAATGGGGACATTAGCTACAGCATCCTACAAGATGGAAGTGCTTATTACAGCTGGTTCAGTATAGACTCCATTACTGGCATTATTACCACTCTCTCCCAGCTGGATTATGAAAAGAACCCTAGTCCCAGTATAACTGTGGTGGCCACAGATGGAGGAAAACCATCTCTTTCCTCCACTGCAGTTGTAAACATCTTTCTTCAGGATATAAATGACAACGAGCCTGTTTTCGAGAGAAACTTCTACAACGTGTCCATCAAGGAGAACACAGCCCCAGGGACCTGCATCCTTGAGGTAGGATTTTTTAAAAATGTTTTAGATCAGTAAAAGTTTATGAATTGATTGATTTGATCAACACTTCCACACTTTAACACTTTGCTTATGTAAGAGTCTGCACTGGACTTTGGTGCAACTGTGGAGAGCGACTAGTGGAAAGTTATTAGATAAATAAAATAGAGGTTTGTCAGAGTAACTTCTTTTTTCCTCATCGATGGTTATTATTTAATGCTAAAGCTGTTTAAATTGGAGAGCCTTAGTAAGGATTTACCTGCAAATTTAGGCCAACATGATCTGCTCCTTGGCTGTCCTCTCCTTCACCTCTCAAAAGGTTTCCAGGGTAACAGAGGCAGTGCAAAGTCCTCCGTCAGCCGAGGCACAAAGGAGTTTTTCACATATTCACAGACGGAGACAAATTCAGGGCTTTATCCAAAGAAATAGATGTCACTTCAGTCTCAAAAGGCACCTTAATTAGGGTTGTTGAGCGTGAGAAAAAAATGGCCATAAGCGACAAGACGAATTAAAGTTCAGACAAATTAGAGCACCCCATGTAAATGCAGTGATTCTTTTTAAAAATATAATTTGCACAAGTCATTTTTGGCTTTCTTAATAAAAGGACAGCAATTACAAAGAGAAAATTAAGCACATCAGGTGTTATAGTCATTCAAGTCCTTTCTCACATCAGCAAGCTGGAGTTTCTTTTTACAAGTATAGAGGTTCTGTTTTGCAAGTGTGTGCAGCAGTACTGCATGGATCAAGGAGTTGGAAATAGAGTGCAGCCCAGATGGACGGCCTAGCAGATGAGATCTTGGCCCAGGTTTTTGCTGTGGATGAGGGAGGAGTGAAAGGAGACACAATGTCATACTGTGACACTTAAATGTAGTTAAGGGGAAAAAAAGGAGCTACAAGGACTTTTTGTGGGTAGTTTATAAATCAAAAGGACCACAAGTGTAATGAGAAAGGGGAATGTTCTGAAATTGATTTTGGAAATTGGAAAGTCAACCAAAGAGTAATTAAAAAATGTATGTTTTGGACAGTGGAACTCTAGGATCACTGTTTCCAGTGTGAGCTGGAGTTCATGTTTGATTAAAAAAGTAGAAGGAAAAAAAAAACAAAAACGATTTCATGTTTTCTTTCAAACCAGCGAATTTCAGAGTTTTGTCTTTGCTCTGCATTGGCTGCGTACTACCTTCTCTCAGACAGTTCCTACGCGTATGACACGCTTGATCTGTGGGTCCTACTGAGTCCAAGTATGAAGTAGTTCTTCAAAGCCTCTGCTCTCTGGCCTCTCTTGGGCTTCACTGGTTGTTGCAGACGTGTGTTTGGCGGCCCATGTGAGAACAGACTGCTCTTACTTAGGGTGCCAGTTCTACATCCAAACATCTCAGCAAGACATCTGATGACTGCCTTTTTCTCTTTGTAGATGAAACTCTGTGTACCCATCTTTCACAGACAAAGCCACCCCCCCCAAAAAACCTTCTAATATGGACATTGTGATCATTATTTAGACCTTACCTTTTCTCTTTCCTCTTCCCATCTATAGGCCTCCAGTACAGTGTTTCAGGGTTATTCTCATGTTGCGTGGTTATTTTTTGTCACTTTTCCCTATACATCAGTTGCTTTTACAGAAGACTTTATAATTAGATGTGTGGGGGGAAAAGATAAATAAAAATAAGGGCTTAATCCTATTATCAGCCATCACTCTTGTAATTCAATATATGAGATCTGCTGCAAAGAAAATAGGTCACCCTGGAGAGGGGAAATCAAATTCGACATGAAAAACAGCACTTGAAAAACTATGAGCTGCATTGTGGAATGTGTTTCATGAGGCATTACTAATTCCATTCTCCTTTATTAGTTTTCCAACTGTGTCCAATTTACAAGTTTTCTGGATGGTGTCGAGGTCCAATATAACTCTACAACACATATCCGAATCCATAAAGGAACCACAATACTAACGCAACTTTCTATAGTCCATACTTCATTTTTATAAATTATGTTCTCTTGCCTCATATTATATTTCCGTTCTGGATTGCAAGCATGCGTTCACTCAAGAGGAACCGCTACACTGCACTGTGCAAGTGTATTTTTTTAATGCAAATCTTTGAAGTCCTTTTTGAATAATAATAATAAATTAATAAGATAAAAAAAAAAAGTTATTACTTCAGCGTCATTTTATCACGTCTGCTAATCAGAGGCTTTTGATTGAGGAAGAAGAGTAATATAAGTTGTTGTTAAAGATAATGAGGCACATGGTTGGCTTGGCTTTTATATGTGTTATAAGTAATGAAAGTTTTCAGTTGGTTATGTCACAATCCTGCGCTGGGGAATAACTTACGCCTCATATCATTGCGGCTTTTGGCTCATTTGGAGGGTCTCTGCTAAGAATTGCTCCTCTGTCTGTTTTCGGGTTGTTCTGGCTCCAGCAGAAAGGCGAGAGGGGGTCTCCGAGCAGCTGAGGGGGAAATGAACCCTGACAAGCGCTTGCATGAGTAGCGGAGGTGACATAAGCAGGGGGGCTTCCTTGTCTGTCTGCTGGTCCGGCAGACGCAAAATTCTTATCTGATCTTACTTCATTTCTCATTAGCTAGGTGTGAAGATAGGCCAGAACAAATTTTTAAAGCCACCTCCCCCATGTTCATGACTGAATGGACCACTTTTATTGCTGTAAACTCCTTAGCAACATGAGACGAGTGCTTTCTGTGATTCAAGCTGTATTCAAACTTGCATTTTTCTGCTGTTTTGGTGCGTAATTTGCTTCCCATTTCAATAACTTTATGTCCTTTCTCAAAATTTCTTTCCTTAAAAAAAAGATTAATATATGAGTATTATACTTTGGCTATGATTTCTTGTGGGCAGACCTACTATGAGGCTTTTTTTTAAAGTTTATATACCACATAAAGCTGCATTCAAACATATCTATTATTTCACATTGAATGCTTTAAAGAAAACCTAGTTGAAAGGGGTACCTCAGTGAAGTGGCACTATGAATCAGTACTCTATTCCTGGCAACATAAAAGAAACCACTCTATGAGGGGAAAAATACCCATAATTCCCCTCGAGAAAAACCTATGAATGATCGTGCTTCTTTCTAGTGTTTCTCTCACACTCACGGTTTCCGCAATTTTCTTTTTACTACGGTGACCACTTACTTCTAATGACTGAGCAGGTTCTAATAACAGTGATACAAATCCAGCAAACTTTAGTATCCTCGGTTCTTTATTAGCGGTAAATAAATGCTTTATTGTGTAGTGAAGATTCAGGTATTCAGTGTCAAATTGTGGATGGTGCTTTTGGTTTAGTTTCCTCTATAGGAAGCCTGCATTGATCAATCGGACTTTGCATTTTACAGTCTTTTCATGTATAGCATACTCCTTACTTCATATTAAAAAATGAATGAAAATTTAATATCTGACAGTAAATTTATGAAGCTGGCTAATGCAAGTGGCATGTGAACCTTATAGCTGAAATTAATGTGCTTTAGTTTAAATAATAAAGTCAGTTTTTTTATTATTTAGAATTTGCAGCGCTCTCCAGCTCCATTAAAAGTTGCTCCTCTCACTGTTTCAGTAGCTACCGCTGAACGACGACCACATTTTCAACCCATAAAAATTCAAAGCATAAAAATGGCTCATTTTGAATTTCACCCACACTGAACTTGTACGAAATGAAAATGCAAAATGTAATGATTTGGTGACTGAATGTGACACCTTCTCAATCAAACCTTTTACATAAAAACTACCTTATCAACTAAAGCTCTTCCAAAAACATTCAAATGGCACTGCAGCATTTTGAAACTAAGTGAGGTAAACTATGAAAACAAGGGAAACTGCCAGTTTCAGATGAGTATTTTGGTATACAAGCCGTGTAATCAGTTTTCACCAGACATTTTCCCGGAGATGGTTTTTGTCAAGCGAAATAATCACTTGTCTGTTTTAATACCAGACTGGCTTTTTCTTTCTCTGAGACCGGTTTAGCTTGAGGGAAGCTGACTCTTTTTTGGTCTCCCTTTTCTGTTTCTTTTTCCTCCTGCTAACTACCAAGCTTCATTGTGGCTCTGCGGTATTACAGTATTTTCGTGGAATGGTAAAATTGCAGGAAACTGGATGTGCTACTTAATGTGTTCGTGAATGTAATACTTCCTTGAACACTTACTCTTGGGCCTAGCAGGGGCAATGAAGCGAACATAAACACTGATGTACATCTGGATAGAGCGTGGGTGTTCAGGTCAAAGTTGCTTTGCTCGAGACAGCTGAACGCATTTTATTGTGCTTAGCCGTCCATCATCAATTCTGCCGCCTCTTTCCGTCCAACAGCAAAGGAAGAGGAGAAGGTTGCGGTGAAAATTTAATGTTATATGGTTGAATACAGAAGCTGGGAGGAAATACTGTTCATTAGTGTAAAACCAAAGCTGTGGGTGTGCACATGTCGAACTGTGAAAAACATGAAAGGAACCCTGCATTTATGGATTAAAGTGCAACTGCTGCATTTAACTATACTGTAGGGCTGCAAAGATTTAATTTATAATTTATTCATAACTATTAATGATTATTAGGGCGAAATGTTCATTTTAAATGCAGGAACATATGCCCACCATGATATATCCTTGTTTTCCAAATGTGTAATGTCCAAACAAACAGGCAGCAGCCAGTGATATTTTGCAAAGTGCAGTCCAAATTTGTTGCTGGTTGCTGTCCATTATGTGAGTGCTGAGTGGTAAGAGTATGCAATGTTTACTAGATCTCAGTGCTGTGATGCAACTACATGGAGCGCTGGCTGTAAAGCAGAAGTTGTGAGGTATGAAAGTTCACTGGAGGGGTTTCCTGCCCACATCTGGCAAGGAAGGAAGATGGTCTTATATATCCCCCTTGTGGGACACAAAATTTCATTAGTACAGTCTGTCACCCAGACTGTCTGCTGCAGGTGAAACAGACCTCTCAGCGCTGCTTCCAAGTTTTTGTGAAAGACTGTGTGAGCACGGTGAAAGTAGAGAGAGCAAGAGACGCAAAGAAAACAGCTGAGAGTCTCCAGAGGGACACTCGGCCTCTGGCAGCTGTAACAAAGCTCATACTCAGCAGCTGGATTCAGCTGTTGATCCCTTTTCTAACATCTATCCTCTGACTCTGAGGAGCGGGATATCACTCTTCCTGTCTGAGTCTCTGTGTTTTTGTCTCTCTCCTTGTTCCTTCTGACATGATCAGACTTCTTATCTCTTCCTTTCTCCCTTTCCCACACTTATGTGTCCCCTTTGTGATCCAATTACACCTCTTCCCTTCCCCTTGTTTCCCTGTGGAGTGGTGACATGTGGATCAGAGCAGGTGAGAGCAGCACATCTGCTTGCCTTGGGGAAGCTTGAGCACCCCTGGAGTGACACAAACAGGCAGCTTCGTGGCTCTCAGTCCCAGCAGACCCAAGCTTATCTAGTTAGATCGTCCAAGAAAGAAGGGTTGGAAATTATCATCAGAGTGAAGTCAGACTGCAGATGTGTGTCCTTACAGCCACGTTGTCACAGTGTTGTATTCAAGCACAAGAGGAAGACATTTGTTTAACCTTTGTAAATATAGACGATTATTCACTTTGCCATTCGTCTCTTTTGAGATGAATGAGTGTGAAGGGGGGTAGCCCTCAAGGCTGACTGTGCTAACGGCTGCCAGGCCTTCTGTTCTCACAGTCCGTGGTCTCCCTGCACATGTGCAAGGCAGTTGGCATCGCTAAACAAGCTGGGCATCAGGAAGCATCATCTGCTTGTGATATTCATACTGTTCCAAAGCAAATCTGTGCTAAATCACCCATCCAGTCCCCTGCTGTCCATCAAAAGCCACCAGACCGGAAAGTAGACACTGAGTGACAGTTTGCCAGGTAACAAAAATCAGTAATCAGAAGATTAGAATCAAGCCACGAATCAATTTTGGCAGGATGATGAGGGTCATGTATTGTAATGGAAGAAAGCAGCTGCCAGCATGTTGAATTTTTCATTCACAACATGCATGCATATACTATATATACACAGCCCTAAAATATCTTAACCACTGAGCAAATGTCTCCAAATCCAGAAGTTAACTGTTACAAAGAATGCATCGCTTTTGTCTGCCAGCAACCTCAGCCCCCTTTTTGCTCCAGCCTTTCTGCTGCGCTGACTGCCAGTTGAAATAACGATTGAGAAGAATGTTACTGAGCCCAGAAAGTCATGGAAGGAGTGGCACATTCAGTGCAGGGAGTATGCTTGCTCTTAGTCTGATCGTTTTTGCTTTACAACCATGTCTGATTGGGGCTGGAAAAATGTATGAACACAGAGATTAGGCAATACCTAAGTTGCCCGAGTGAGAAATAGTGGATGAAGGATAAAAATAGGTAACCACTTAAGCTTTTCATCTTTGTGGAACCTGTGTTGACACTGTTGGCACTGTTGAAAAAGGATGTGTTTTAGATAATAATCACCCAGGACATGATAAAAACTGACTGAATACATGTTGATTTCTACCTAAAATGGGACATTTTGCACAGTTTAGTTTACTTTTGCCAGCTAAGAAATAGATTTTAATTCAAATGCCTTTAATTTTATTTAATTGTGAATGTAATGTATTGTTAATATTATTACTAGACATCTTAAATATTAATATAATACCCAGTAATAATAGATGAGTAGAGCAGAAACAGAAAACTCATCAGGATCAAAGAATTTGTTATTTCTTGTACCCGGCCCAGTTCCACTGAGCAAGTCGTTCTTTTGTTTTAAGCCTTGTAAGACAGACGACGAGAGAAAGAGAATGACAAACCACACAGAAAAGGAGGTTTGTGTGGAGAGACGCTCCACTTTTACATTGTGGTTCACCCACATTGTCTGTCTTGGCTTCAGACAGAAAGGCACCCTGGCCTGCTAAAACCAGACTCCCGATCTGTGTGTACTGATGCTGCATGGTGGTCCAACCTCACAATGCTGTTTGCATATCTTGATGCCTTGACCACATCTATCAGAAATGCCACTTGTGTTATAAGGGAGGACATCTGTGATACTATTTGTATTGTATAGAAATGTATCTACCCTGTAGATTAGTTGTAATGAGACAACTGCTGAGCTTGCCATAGATTTCCTGAGTGGTAGGTGATTTAAAGATTTAGCGAGGGAGCTAATTACCGCGGGGTTGCTTACCTCCTTAGGAAGGCTAATTTGATTCTGGTGCTGCAGAATTTATGTTGTGAGTTGGGTGCTGCTTCTTTTAGCTGCTGTGTTGAAAGGCCAGATCTTTGTTTTGATTGTTGTGTATAGCCTGGTGCTGCGGGGAGCCTGCATGGAGCAAAGGGAGCAGTGGGACCGTCTGCTGTAATTAGGCAGAGCTGGTTGCAGGATTCGAGATGTGTGATGTGGTATCATAGCAGACGAACAAAAAGCCAGAAAAGGGGTGTGTGTGTGTCTATGTGCACATCTTGGTGTAGACAAGGTTCGACGGTGGAAGAAATTCTCTAATCAGTGGCCTGGGTTCCTCCCAGGCTGCATCACAAATGGATCTTATGGGATCCTAAACATCAACATGAGCGAAAGAAACTGATGGAGCAGATATGAATTTGGCAATCCATGGTGAAACTAGAACAATGCACATCAACACTGAGCACCACCCTTCTATTCCAGTGTTGGCTGAACGCTGGACATGCAGCCAGTCAGATCCAACTCGGGCAAAACCATGGTGAGTTTCAGCACAGTGGAATGTGAAGTGAAAAGTACCTTACATTTTTGTGTTTAAATGAGAATGGCTTAAGCACACTATACAGAGTCAGTCTTTCAGCCTTGCTGGAAAAGCTGATCACCCTCAGAGGATGTCTTAAAAAAAATACTCCATGGTTAAGTGCCCAGAAAAAGTGTGTATTGTCTGCAGCCTCACTGCATTTGAAAAGTCAGCTCAGGACTGAAATAAATGCAGATGGTGGAATAGCCAGCATAATGGAGAAACAAGTTGTTGATAATTTCAGCGAGTCAATGCATCACTGCCAAGGCTGAAGGCGTCCAGACATCTGGTTTAAGAAGCTGTGTCCAGTCAAACCTGGCTCTGTCTTTATAGAAGATCGATGGAAATCATTAACAATATGCTTTGTCAGATTTTAGTTGCAACAAAAACCTCTAATCCCACTCTGACATTTCTGTCACAGTTTTCTGTAACATCTCTAAACATTTGTTGCTTCGGACGTACATTCTTTGTGAAATCTATTCCCCTAGTGCAACGTTGATAAGAGCAAAACATCCTTTTACATTATGGTTGTAGAGTAGCTAGCGTACATCCTCTCTTTTATGTGGCAGGCAGTGATACTTACATGCAATCTCACTGAAAAGGACTCTGGGGTGTGCAGATGTGAACGATCTTGGTTTGCAAACCGGTGCAGATCTTTGGTTTGATGCCCGGAGTGAACTACAGTATCACCTGCTGCCAATTTTTACCATCAACAACTTATTGCTTACAGGCCCTGATTAGCCCAGACAGCGGATATCGTGATTAATGTAGCAATTTGCCATTTGTATGTGAAGTCATGCCATGCTGGGATAACACAATTCATCTAAAGATCTGCTTTGGACTGGGTAGTTTATTTCTTCATATGTCCCATTAATCGTTTTCCAGTACCACCAAAACGTTTTCCTGCTGGTCATTGCTTGCGGGTGTTTAGTTAATTGAGGAAGGAGGAGTGAATTACTCGAGTCACATTTTTGCTGACATTTTCTCAGTTCATCAGGAACACAGCTGTCACACTTTCAGTTACTACCCTGCAGCGCTAAAGTTGTGATCATCCGATTCTCTTGATGGATCAGTCAACACTCGGAACGCAGGACACATGCAGTTTCATCATTACTGTTATAACAAAAGCTTTGATTAAAAATAAATACTGTTTTCAACCTGGGGGAAGCCATTGAGTGATGTTTAAAGATGACATTTCAAAAGTCTCCTGGGGTGTATCCAGATAGATTTGTGGTCTCCAAAGTAAACTGAATGTTTGACAAGCCTGTGACGATATAGAGTTCCTTACTGAAGCATATGCAGTACCCTCATGCGGAAACGCACCTTTCTTTGCTCCTGTGTTTTACTGTAATATTAAAAAAAACCTCTTGCTTAATGTACTTGATGCATACATAGTGTCAGCGCAAACAAGTGCGAGCATCGTGCCATGTTCACAGAAGTTCAGAGTGCTGCATTGGAAATGTCCCTCATCAGTCCGCCTGAGAGAAATTAAAATATTACAGGAAGACTGAGTTTAAACATTGTAACTCAACCCATGTGCAAGCCCCCTTCATTTCTTTTATGCTGCAATGTGTGATTTAAGTGTTTGAGGCTGGGATGCAGACAACGCACTGTCATAATGCATTGTCAGAGACATTTTTGTGAGCAATTATGTACTGAGTGTATTCATGACTGTGCATGGGAAAAAGAGAAAATAATCAGGCATCCTTTCTGCCTTTAAATCTTAGCCAGCTTCAGTCAGTGCTCTTCCCCTGTCACCATTCCCGTCGTCACTGCTACTGCTTCATTTTTTATTTATGGGCTTCCCTTTTGCTTTTTTACCTCGAGCGTACTAATTTTGCAATGTAATAAGGTTAGTGGTTTCTTTGCAGTTTTCATTCTTATTACCAGTGGAGTCATCTTTCAAAGATTGTCTTCTGCAATATAAAAAGAACTGCATGGAAATCTGCTCATGTACACTAATCGTTTGTCGTTTCATCTTTACTACATTTTCCAACAGTGTAGCCAGTTAAGCTTTTCTGCTTATTTTTCCTCTTGTTTTTCTGTAATCTTTTCACGTTTCACCATTACTTTCAGATAAAGGTTTTTGCTGTGCTGTTTTTTCTGATTGTGCATTTCTAAAAGGCGGCTTTTTCATTTTTTTTTTTTTTTTGAAAACTCCTCTGAGACGCTCCCCCTCCTGCCGTTCTGTAAATGACTTGTAAACAGGCTGTTTAAGTGTGAAGTCACCCTATGCCCCGCTTCCGTTCTTTATTCATCACACTGACACACATACACAGAGAAGTATGGTGAATGCTTTTCCCAAAATGCTTGGGGGAAGGGCACTTCTGTTGTGGGACTGGGCCAAATTCTGAGTTGTTTTTAAAGGAGTAATACCAGACACAAAATTTAAAAAAAAAAGAAAAAATAGTATGTGTATATATATATCTATATATCTATCTGTCTATCTGTCTATCTGTCTATCTATCTATCTATCTATCTATCTGTCTATCTATCTATCTATCTATCTATCTATCTATCTATCTATCTATCTATCTATCTATCTATCTATCTATTTTTTAGTCAAATGACTTTAAAATGAGTTTGTGATTAACTATACATGATTTCAAGCTTTAAAATAATACAATATTTTAATAATGATCACTCAAGCTGCCCATTTAGGCTTTCTCTTTTGAAACATATTTAATGATCTATTGCTATTAATTATGTATAAAGTTTGGGCTTTTTGATGCTGCATAAAAAAATCTGAGCAAAAAATAGAACTAACTGGGGAAAATGAAACAAATGGGAAAGTCGGAAGGAGCAAAGAGTGAGAAAGAAAGCAGACGCTGAGAGGGAAAAAAGAGACGATTTACCTCATGCAGAGTGCGTGCAAAAGCGGCGTGTATATGAAGCTCAAGTGGTGGTTTGTTACCATGGCGATATTGGGAAACAAGGGTGGGTGGAGAGTAGCGTAAACAAGAAACCCCATCGATTTCATGGGCAAATCATCATCCCAAAGTTCCTGTTTGGAGTGGAGTATTTACGTGCGAGGACAGTCCCGAAATTATTTGTGGAAAGGGGAACTCATGAAACCTTGAAAGCTCAGCTACTCTGCAGCTTGTGAAAACAATTTTTTTTAAGGTAGTGGCCTCTGTTTAGAGTTAAGCTGTCCCCCCCCCCCAGAGTTCATCACTGTTTCTCTTTGGGCTGTCTTGCTGTCTCAGCTATCTCACAACATTATCAACATATCCTAGAGGTCTGGGGAACATGTAGCAAAGTCTAAGGATGTTTGTTTGGAGATAGAGAACATCACGATCCCTTGGCTAGAGAAGGTACATTTATCCTGATGTATAAACACATAGTATAAACTGAGCTATCAGATGAATCTATATTGTATATCAACTGAGGTTTTCATTTGGAGGGGAAATCATGGGGGTAGCAGAAGACTGAATATGTTTATTCAACATGTTTCACCCTCCACAACCTCCCCATCCTCACATGTTGTCAGTGGCTGGGCCTCTGCATCTGTCATGAAGGACACACATGGGGAAGAGTTCACAGGGCCCCCCCCCGCTCTTCCAAA
>VUQR01001688.1:0-11027 GCA_015108515.1 Hemichromis elongatus | reverse complement strand
TCGTGCCTGCTGCGCTTCTCCCCAATAAAGACACTGCCAGCAGGCATGTGTGTGATGTCCATGAATATCTGTGGGAATATTTTCCCCTCCATCTATTTATTTGTCACTGTCAGTCTCACTCACTCGTTGATGTTTTCTTTTCCTTTCTCCTCCTCCTGTTGGTATCAAAAAGTAACACGATGGTAGCTTTAAAGTCTGATCCCAGTCTGATCACTCGATCCAGTTTCTCACAGAGATGATGGGGAGAAGCCACTTGAGACCACATTTGGCTCCATAACTGAACTGAAATCTGACCATTTGAAGTAAGATGTCAAAATCTGAGACAGATACTAACATTTTCTACTTCCTCTGTGAAGGGATACAAGTGCACGAGCACACATAAGCAGAAACTTGGATCTACAAACAAACCATATTTTCCCAGATTAAAAGAAAACATAAATTTCCATGGTGTGCACACATATATTAACCTGGTAAACATGTTTGGTCTTCAAGTTAGGTTTCAAGGTTTGATTTTAAATCTGCCAGATCTTCAGCTCAAAGCAAACATCTGGTTAGATTTTGTGTTGCGCGGCCCAATTTCCTGCTTCTAGACCAGCAGTCTGACAGAAAGATAGGCAGGAGAGCAAACGTACATAGACTCAGCAGACGAGCTTGTGAGGAAAACAGACAAACTGTAAATCAGTAAGAGATGAGAGCTTTGATGAATGATGGGAAATCATGCTGACAGACAAAACACAAGAGATACAGCTTAAAAAGAAGTTTGGTTCTACAACAGTAGGAATGTTTTGGGTGATTTGGAAGGGAATTTGTATTTTAAGTTTTTGGTACTGAGCATTAATCTGCTCCAGTGTTATGTCCAGTAATGTGCTGCTGACCACCAGACTCAAATCTAACTGGAATTAATCCTGCTTTCAGCTGCAGAGCTGAATAGCTGGGTTAGGGTTAGTCAGTCACAGTCACAGCTCAGAAAAGAAAACAATACTTGCAAAATGTACTCATTAGAATATATTAATAATCATAGAAAAATTATACCAGATTGTAGATTCTAAGTGCAAATAATGTTACACTAATATGACATAATCGATGGCTATCAGCTAATGACCAATAGCTGCAGTAGTTTCTTTCATATTGGTGCCCTGTCCTCTCAGAGCTCTGAGCTTCCACAAAGCAAATCTACATGTTTAAGGCCATCATATTTAAAACTTCACACCTACAAACGTGGCCAGGTCTTTTGACAGTCAGTGCCTTCCATGCATTTATAAATCCCAGGCTTTAGCTTACAGATATTTTACAGAGTTAAAATTAGACAGTGCAGACAGGGGAAAAGCAGTTTTAAACAGATGAGTTTTGAGCTTAGAGCTTGACGTGATCAAAATCCAAGCAATTGCATACAGCTAAAACAATATCTCTTGGATTAAAATGTTAAAACTTTACCTTCTTAACATCTAAAAGAGCGTCACAAATGTCCACAAATCTTTTATAAATCAGGCAGCATATAAGTAATGGCACAAATCAGTTCAGTTTAATGCACGCTTATTGTTCAAACACGTGACCAGGCCAAGGACAGGAAGCCCAAGTGTTCCACATTCTGCGTTAATAGCAGGTACTGTCAGAAAGGCCCCCATCACACTCACAGAGATGAAACTAAAGATTTATAACGCTACTGTGAGAGATGCTTTGCACTCGGGCATGCCCAGGCAGCTGTCTGAGCCAGACTGTGTTATGGCTGTATGAGACTAAACAATCTGGCTGAGCGGTGGCTGTGTGCAGTGGGAATCTGGAATCTAAAAATCTGGGGCAATGATTTAGTAAGAGGGTGAAACTTATAGATCCAAAACTTTAAAACTCTTTTTTTGTCCCTTTCAACCGCTTAAAGAGAACATGCAATCTCCAACGTGATTAGACCAGTGTTGAAAACTGGCCTATTTTTAATAGCATGTCTGTCACTGTGATTTTAACCTTCCGGCCCATTTCTTACCTAAATACCCTCATTACATGTAAATCATTCTTCAACCAGCCCATTTCTTATCAAGCACAGAGATAAAATATGGAAAGTGCATAAGACTGTCATGCAAACACCTTTCTCTCAAAACATTTACAATTATACTAAATGATTCAATGACTACACACCAACTCTTAGTGTACATAGTACATGGACCATACTTTAGTCTTGGGAATGTGTCAGCATATTGTGTCCATTACTGACCAAAATACTTACTTTAAGGTGACAGTGTTAAAACAAGTATCTGCTGAAATCTGACCTCCTCTCTGAGCCTACTTACAGCGCATGTAAAAATTTTGCTTAATCTAAACTGATCACATATTCGCATTTTTATGGTTTAAAGTTTTTTATACAATCTAAGAGTAAGGGTTCAAAAGACAAAACTGAGCATGTTGGTGGTCTTGTGTTGATTGCAAGTTTATCAATTTTCCTTTCAAGACAAAATTTCCTTCAGTGGAGTGTGTATGTTAAATAGTCAGTGACTATAATTTGTCTTTCTGTATGGCCTTAGTGTTATGAATGAGGCTGAGGGTGTGTATGTGGGAGATTAAAAAAAAGGAAAGAAAGATTGCAAGATACAGAGATGAAAAGGTTCAGGGAGTAAAAGGCAAACTCTGTCTATAGAGCTGTCTCAGCATGTTCCAATTACTGCAGCTTTGAAGCAGAGTCCAGCAAAACAGTTCTTTTGGCCCATCCAGAGAGCAGGAGGAGACCAGAGGAAGACATTTAAAAGAGACAAAACGGACGGTGGTGTACTGAGAGAGGCACATGGTCAGCGGGGAAGAGAAATCGGGTCAGAACGACGGTGGAATGGTAACAATTACACACAGTATGAGAGAAAGGGGAAGAGAAATAAAGGCTGAAAATGAGAGATAGAGGCCACAAACAAGTCAGAAGGTGAGAACACTGAAGCGTGAGAGGTTACAGAGAGGAAAGGCAGCACGCTACACTGAGCCCTTGTTACAGATGATCAATCAGATACACTGAGCCGAGTTAACAAGCGGGGGCCTGGTCTGCAAATTCAGTTCCTACACTAATAATCCACTACACACACACACACACACACACCAGCTAATGCTGCACATCCCATATTCCCTCCATTACCCCTATAGAAACCTGAAAATCAGCGACTTATTCCAACCTGTTGCACACTTTCTGTTACTCTTCAAAACTCGCCTAATTGAGTGGATTTTTCATGCATCTATAAATCAAACCACATCTGCTCTCAAACTGTTTTTTCACAGTGATGAAAGACATGTTCGATTTCTCTCAACCAAAACACTGACTCTTCTCCAGACTGAACTACTTACTAAGTTACATTTTTGTTGATCTGATTTTTAGCATTTTTAAAAGTGCATTTGTTTCAGTGTTTCATCTGAAAACTAACAAACACGCCAATCTCATACAATTTTGTTTAAAAGCCACACTATTTCCCGATGATAAAAAGTAATCATATTAAAAAAAATGTGGAAGGGGCTTATTTAATTAAAATCATCACATACAGCTGTAGCCATCAGCTAGCCACAGTTAGCATAGCTGGAACTTTGGAGGGAGCCACAAATCTAATTTCACGCTGCTCCTGGGCTTGGAGTCGTCCTGAATTAATTTCAGAGCTGCAATTTGTTGTGTTTACTCCTCGATTTTTGAATAGATATAAAACGATATAATCTATAACTTTATTTAACAGTTTAATCTGATTTAAAATATCCAGTTGATCATTGTAGAGTAAAAATATCTATCTCTTCCTTTAAGTATAGTACCTGAGTAAATGCACTTTTTCTGTAAATGTGTGTTATATTATGCTACAACACTATCGTTCAGTTCATTTTAATCACAGCCTTCATGCCTACTCGAACACCTCTCACCTCAGCCACAAAACTGCCCTGACAGCTTGATGTACCTCCCTTGTTACAGAGCAGACACGGTACTGTAGTGCTGTGAGCTTTCACCGACTTCCACAGAGAAATACACAAACTCATATGTGTAGTAGAAAAATCAAAGGTGAGGTTACGTGCCCCACCTTATGGTTGAGTCCTCTTTTCCTGATTCTTCTGGCATCACTTCCTGTGGACAGGACCAACAGGGACAGAAGCACCAGCAAAGAGCCTGGCATGGTCTGTGTTCTGCACATCCCCCTCCTTCTCCTTTATTTTCTCAGAAGTATTCCTTCTTCCTCTTTGTTACAGAGATTTACTCTGAGTTTGTCCTATGGGTGTTTGTTTGTAGGTCCTCTGGTTCGTTGCCTTTCCAGCTGAAGCAACAATTCTGGGTGCTCAAGTGCAGCCAGAAATTACACGAGTGCTCTCCCTCCAACAGGTCCTGCCTTTATATCCGACTGAGGAAAAGTGCAGAATGTTAGAGGAGAGGAAAAGCAGAAGAAAGTACAAAGAGGATGAATAGAGGCAGTACAGGAAAGGAGGAAGAATTGTTAGGGGGAGCAAAGAGGGGAAGGGAGAAACAGCAGCAGTCTGTGCATCAGTTACTGAGAGCTGAAACTGTCTGCTGGCACAGCATGTGCACATGTCTCTGGAAGAGAGAAGGGGAGGTGAAAGGAGGGAGGGAGGGAGGACTGTTGGAGAGGGCAGTGAGTGTGAGACCGCCCCTTGGCCCCTCGTTGCATCTTGTAGCACATCTGGTGATCTTTATGTAGAGTTGACAGCATTTTGTCTGTGTGCGTTTGTGACTTATTTTATTTTATCTCGTTTCTTTGAACAGTTTTGCTTGTGAGCGCTTTTGTGGGAGGGACAATAAATGCCTCTGTTAAGCATGGGGTTTTAAAAAGACTTTAAAAAGAAGTTTGTGCACACTTTTTAATTACTAACAGTCCAAGATTTAATTACAACAGAGTTAGGAAACACCTGATTCATAAGACAAGGTGTCTGAGAATCCACAAATACATCTAGTTGTCTGAATGAGTGTGTCTAAGTGTGAATAAATACAATGTAATGTTTGTTGGCAGAGCATTCACAGTGATTTCAGTGGCATTGATCCATGCACAATAAAAGCATGTGGTGTATTTCAGGGAAAGGGGCCTCCCTGTCTTTTTCTCCATCTTGTGGTCCACTGGGCTTCCATTTTCGCATATCTCCCGAGTGGCTCCCCCTTAAACTAGGACGCCCTTCATCTCAACCCCACCCCCCACTTCCCCCGTCTCACCCCACCACCTTACCACCAGACCTTTCTCCCCATTCTCAGTGTCTTGCACTGAAAGGGAGAAAGAATGCTAAGCCCGCACAAATCTCAGTCATTATTAGTTTTACAGGAGCAGAGCCCATGTCACTGAGAGAGAGGCCCCTGGGCTCACTTACACAAAAGACAAAGTAAAGCAAAAAGGAGGGATGAAAAAAAATGAGAACGCAGAGGGTAAGGGCTGGACAACACGGACGATCATGTGATATGACCATAGTGGAATTTAATGAATGATTTGTTTCATTTACCTTCCATATTCACGCTAAGTTATACTTATGCAATAACATAAATAACAGCCTTTATTGTTTTATTTCAGCAAATTACACTTAAAATATTAGTCAGATTTGAGACGGTCCTGGAACGCTGGAGTGGAATTCAGCTCTCCAGTTTAGAGCAGTGCTAATTTTTCCAGACATGTTCTCAGATCTCTTTCTCTCAGCCCTTCTTACTAAATGTGGACTTTACAGTATAAATGATTATAACCAAACAAGTCACAATCAGGATATAGTTGAAACAATCCGCCCAACAGATACATAACATAGGAACACACAGCTCTGAATACAGTTAAAGGAACATTTCTTTTTGGTTTTGATAGCACAGATTCTCTTCAAGCTCTCAAGTAACACATCCAAGCTCAAACCGCAGTTTCAAAGAGTTTGTCTTGCTGTGAATGAAATGTTTCAAATCATTTGAGCCTTGCATCTAATGGAAAGTGATGCAGAGGTAATGCATTCAGTTCTAAACCTAAGAGACATTTGTAGTATATACCGGTACTTATTTTGAATGTGATGCTAACAACTGTGGCAAAAAATGAGCCTATGGCATTTACTCTTATCTACATTCTGTGAGTCTTTGGGAATAAAAAGATCAATTATTACAGTTTTGAAAGCCAAACATTTTCCCCCTATTTGTTTGATTTGAATGGCTCTTTTCTTTTTAGCAATATCCCAAATGCTTTAAATGCATGACAGGTCTGGACTACAGTTGAGCACCTATAGCCATGCTGGCATTGCTGAAGCAAGGCCTTTCCTGAAAATCAGGAATCAGTTAAATCCGTGCACATCTTGCTCCAAATCAGACAGGTTAAACCTGCCATGTGCATCAGTCCCAGCTCAATATTATTCTGGATACATTCATTGGTTGGGGTCTTTCAATAGCCAGTGTCCATGATTATCCTTATTGCATCTTTAATCTGTTATGCAGATGATGAAATATCCAAGTACATTTAAGATTAAATTCATCCATTCATACATGCATTTCCTGTTTGTGATTCTGTCATGGGGAAGAGCATCTGAGCTCTCTTGGAAACAATGTTATATGTTTGTCATCCATATAGGACCGAAATGAGAAAGATAAGGGACTAGACACCTAAAAGATCAAATCTTTGATTGTGGTCTGTTTAGACACAGGCTCCACTTAATAAGTAAAACAATCCTTTCATCTGACAGCTGTTCTCTGGAGAAAAAGATGCATTGCAGCTTATTTTGGAAGGATGGAGTGTCTGCAAATCTCTGGGGACTCATATAAAATCCTCTCTGATACTGATTAATTCTAGCCTGATTCATGCTGTAATTTTTGGTAGCTGTCCAAAGACAGATGTGGCTCAGCCCCTCTTTTTCATGTTTGTACACTAGCAGAGAGTGTGATTTCATAGAAGCCAAAGATCTGTAAATCTGTGGCATATGTTTCACAACGAAGGCCAGCTTGTGCATCTGGATAGAACACGTGAGTTTCTAGGGGGATAACAGAGGTTACATTTTAATTACTGCCTTGATACAAAAAGTACCAGTAAGTTTCCTTTTTGGTTGCTGTTCACTGTAGCCAAACATTTAGAAAGCGCAACATGTATATACAACATGCATACCTACATTCATACCACAGATGCTGGAGGTTTTCTATATATGTCATCATATTTCTTGTTAATACTGTAATTTTGTGCGGGACATAATAAAATAAAATGTTCATTCCTCATTGCTGTTAATCTTAGACATCTCAGGAGAGGGGCTATTTAGTGCTGAGGGTCTCTAACCCAAAACCCATTTTTGGATTGTTTGTTCTAAGGATAATTTGAACCAATCATTGATGTACTACAGAAACTTTAAGCAATACAACAGTAGCTAGCAAACCTATTCCAATCACATGGACTAACCCTGATGGCTTTGTTACCATGATGTCTGCAATAAAAGAATGAGCTTCTGCAGATTCAGTCTGCAGAGACTCTTTCTTGCTGACTCTGTGTATTACCATCAATGTAAGGAGGATGAAATGCAGAGCAACATTTAAGTGAACCAAAACCAGAAATTTACTAGATTTTGTGCTAAAGTGTCATGTGGAAGAAGGAAAATATATTTAAAATTTGTTCTGAAGATTTTTCTTTAGTGTGACTTCAATGTTAATTGTGCATCTAAACAAAGTATTGCATAAATTTGGTCTAGAACGGTAATGAGTAAGACAAAGTAATGGACACACTCACATTTTTTAACCTGAAGATGGTCCAATTTATCATCGCCTTATATATTTAAAAATAACATGAATATTTGAATAAAAATGTTTGAAATGAATGGGTGAAATATTTCTTAAACAGTTAAGCCACAGATAAACTGATAGACAACATGCCGTTCGTGGAGTTATGCATGGGTGAAACCAGCTTTGCAAGTAAACAGATCATATATCTTTTTTGGCGTCACTTTTAATGTTTGTTAGCTTTTTGTGTGGGCTGCTTTTGTATCAGTGAGCTGAAGCCTAAAGCTGAAACTTGTCAAATTATTCATTTCTAATCAGGGCTGTCAGCTGGGGTCAGAGGGTCAACGCCAGAGGTCATGGGTCAGCTGTGATTGGTTAGTTTGAACTCGGCTGCTGAATGTGGACGAGAGTCAAAGTTCCACTTGGATGAGCTTTAACCCCTTGACACACGCATAACATATGACAACAATTAGTGGAAAATTCTGATTATAAATTGTGTGTTTGGAAATCAGATGATCACGCTACATGATTTCATCCTGCAATGCTGAGCCAAGTGAACAGTAAGAACAGGAAAACGGCGCTCAGTTGTGGGGTTTGCAGTGGCATTCCTTCTAATTTTCTAAATGAGCTCCATTATCTCAAGTCTGACACAAATGACATGAGATGTAATTCAATTTTAAAATGCTAACTTTACAAAGGTTTTAAATTACATAGTTACATGGTAGAAAAAACATGAGCTCCCAGATATGCTGTAGCTCTTTGTCCAACTCCACTGCACACGATGTCGCTCTCTGCATTAAAGGGAGCATTAACAAATAGTCAAAGGCACAGATACTTGCTTATCTTCATACCTCAGTCAGGCCATATCTTATCTTAAGGACCTCATGGTAGCATATCACCACAATGGAGCACTTTGCTCTCAGACTACTAGTTTACATGTGGTTTATGGGGTGTTTAATGGTAGAATGGGAGGCAGAGCCTTCAGCTTTCAGGGCCCTCATCTTTGCTTCTTCACTCATTGTGCATTTAATCATTGGTTATTAATAAACTTCCTGTCTTACTCCCCTCATCCCCAACCGGTCGAAGGAGATGGCTGCCCCTCACCGAGCCTGCTTCTGCCAGAGGTTTCTTCCTGTTAAAAGGGAGTTTTTCCCTCCCACTGTCACCGAATGCATGCTCACAGGTGGTCTGATTATTGGGGTTTTCCCTTTGTTATTGTCTTTAACTTACAATATAAAGTGCCTTGAGGCGAGTGTTGAGATTTGGCAGCAAATAAATAAAACTGAAATGACCTTACATAATGGATGTGCAGCCAACAGATCTGTAGCAACTGTGTGAACCTTCCATGTCAATATGGACCACAATCTCAGGAATGTTTCCAGCACAGTTATGAATCAACCCCGTGAGGAATTAGATGAGTTCTGAATGCAAAAGTGGGTCCAATCCAGTATTAGCATTTAAATGAAGTATGAGGTCAGTCTATGTAATAAATAAAATATTGCTTCCTTTGTATGGCAAATAAAGGTTTACTATCTAAGAGTGTGAGAGATACAGCAACACATATTCACTGATGATTTAATGCATGGTATGGCAGCTGTTTAATACTGTGGGTTAGCGCACGCTGACAGAAAAATAAAAGCTGAAGAAGATCAAGGTGGAAAGATAAAAAGAGGGTGAGGGACGGAAGAGCCGTAGATAAAAGGAGAGGAATGGTTTGTGACAGATGACAGACAAAAAGGCATTCATAAAGCTAAATACAGTTGCTTCACTTCAGCACTGTCAGTAACTTTTAAAAAGCAGAAAAAGGATGTTTTTATTTACAAAAGATTTAATTACCAAAGTCTTGCAAACTGAACAGTTACTGGAGGCAGGGAGCGACTCATAATCAGAAAAGGTGTGTGGTTTTTTTGGTTTTTAATTAATTATTGTCTAGAAAATTCCCCAGAAAGAACTAAAGACAGATATTTATCAGTCTGAATCTCGTGACATCTCGGATCAACAAAAATCTGCCCATGTTTACAGCTGTGATATGTTTTAGGTATGATTTCTGTGCAGTGTGATCTTCTGTTTGCTATGCATCTTAATTAAGCTAAAGCCTTTTTAGCTGTTTTACTAATTTCTCACCATCGAGAAGACTTTCTAAGTGATGCAATTCTGCTCTACCTCCCTTCTATTCATTAAAATATCATAATACTGCTCCAACCTGCAAAAAGTCAGATGTATTAGCTCACTCTGAGAGCTCCAAGCATACAGTAATTGGTTCTTTTCTGTCTTTCTGAAAGTCTTTCTTTTGTCACATTCTTCGACACTTTGCACTTCCTCTTGTCTTTTATTTTTGGTTGATTGCCTACTGCTCTACTTCATGTGCTCCACCTTAGTTTTAAGTTTTCATTTTTGTCCTAATTAGTTTCTCATCTTTTAGATACAGTTGTCTTTTTTTCTTCCCTCTTGCCTCACAACTCTTCTCATCCTGCATCTAAAAACTTTGAGCTCGGATAGCTGTGCAGAATTCCTCGTGGTGACCTACAGGTCAAAAAGAAGAAGAAGAAAGAAGCTCATTCAGTTTCTATATCAACTCATGGCTCAGGCGTTCTACTGTGGGGTCAAAGTGTCCACGAGGTGCTTCAGTAACTCATGTTAGACTTTGGAGCTCTTATTGGAGATGGTGGCGAAAGGGTCAGACAGGCTGCCTCAGGTCACTGCTCTCTGCCTCGCACGCTCTCTCTCTTTCTCTTCTTACCCTCATCCCACTGTACTGGGTGACTTGAAAGATTAGATGAGGTCTTTCCCTCATATAGATGAAGAAAACTGCATATTTATTGTGACTGAATCATTTAAATGTAAAAGTCAACTTATTAGGTTGCAATGCACGTTCTAGCCACATCTCATGTTATGATACTTTATTCTGATGAGTATGGATAAGTTCTCTGATTGCAAATCACAGTCAAGTTAATAACATGCTGCTGACTCATGTTCTTTTCTTGGTACCGACTAAACATCATTTATATTCCATTGGCTAATCACGAAGCTCAAATCCTCCATACTGGTAAACTTTAATTATTCAAACTACTTCGAAATAATCCTGCAGAAAAAAAAAACTTTTTTTTCAAACTATCACTGTCACAGGTTTTAGCTTTATTTTTCTGGATTGGTTGTAAAAATGAAGCAGCCTGCGGGCAGATGCCAGCAGAGTGAGAGAACCTTTCTGTTGGGATCTGACGGAGAGCGGAAGGATTTTAGTCTGTTTCTGTTATGCTCAGTGCACCAGTGTTAACATGGAAGGGGGAACAGAATGAGGCTGTCCAGGCCACAATAATAAGCTGGTGACAATTTGGAACAAGTAAACTGATAGAAGACAACTTGGGGTTTTTTG
>VUQR01001687.1:0-10827 GCA_015108515.1 Hemichromis elongatus | reverse complement strand
TCATAGCTTCATATGCTTGCCAGTTAATCTCTATAGACAGCTAATTCTTTTTGATGCGTTTGGATTTAAGGAAAAATATCAGTGAATGAATTATAAACAATTACTGCCATCTTCTTATTGAATCCTCAGTAAAATTAGTTAAGTGGTACGTACTTTTATTTAAAAACATGAAGTGCTTGTGTGTTGAGTAGGTCCTATATATTTTATGTAGTCTTGTGACACATATTACATTATGTTGATTACATTATATTATATTGAAATGATGATGAAAATAAAATCTACTCCAATTAATGCTGGAAATTGCAGGAAATGACGGCTCTTCATATTCTCGAGCTTCTCGTTTTACTCACCAAACAAATATCGCAGATATACAAATAGGCATGTGTTCCATAATATCTCTTTGTTCCTTGTGACAGGACGTATGGCCTTAATTGACACCATGGTTAGTGTTTCTTGCTTTTTCGGTCTGTTAAAAAAAAAACAAAAAACCTGTTTCTTTTTCACAGGGAGTACCTTGGAAGACAACTGCAGTCCACTGATCAGCAGCAGGCTCCAGCGGTGGCTGCCCGGAGCTGAACACTGGCTGTGCATGTGTGTTTGTGTCTCATTTTGTGGGCGAGTGTGAACTGTACACAGATTGACAATGTAATGATCAGCTCTTCATTTTTGTGTAATGACTTGAAAAATCATACGGTGCAATTTCCGCTTCGACTTCGCAACCCAAGTGATCCTCGATGTTCCTTGATTTGACTGTCGTGCTTCGTGTTGTGACTCCCAGATAAGTGATGCGTGATTAGCCGCTCTTTGTGTGTCTGTGATGATGTACAAAACTGCAAGTTATTTAAGTCTTAAGTCTGTAAACCATATGAATACCAATAAAAATACTTATCTGTGACATTCCTGTCCCGCACATCCTTTTACGAGAGATTGACGAGGAACGAAAGCTGAATAACAAAGAGATTTTCAGACGTGACAGCATTATTGAGCTTTCTTATCAGCCCATATGCAATTGGCTCCCGAGCAGTGGCAGCAGGCTGGCTAATGAAATATTTATTTATTTATTTGAGGTCATGTTCACTAGCTCCTGCCTTTGAAGGGAAGCAAATGTGTTAGGAAGTTAAAATGGCTTGTGGAATTAATTGTAATAATTAGAGTACTCTTTAGTGAAAACACACTCATCAGCCATTTTATTAGATACAGCATCATTGTATCTGATTAGCCAACTACATGGGAGCTGTCAGTGCATTCAGACACGAAGACATGATCAAGACAATACCAATGGTTGTTGGTGCAAGACAGGAAATACAGAAGGTTTTCACAAACGGCTGATTTGGGAATTTTCACACAACTATCTGTATGATTTACAGCGAAAGTATCCAGTGAACAACGGTTAGTTGGCTGAAAATGAATTGTTGATGTTAGGCATCTCTATACATACAAGATGTCAAACCTTAATGGGCTTCAATAGCAGGAGACCACACTGAGTGCTCTTCCCAGTCAAGGAACAGGAAACAAGACTGGAAAAACATTACCTGGTGTGAAACTGAGTCTCAGTTTCTGCTGTGATCAGTATCCCACTATGGACCAAAGTCTTGTTGAATCTGTGCCTTAAAGTATTAAGGCAGTTCTGAAGGCAAAATTAAAAGAAAATAATCTTTTTTTCTTTCATGTTCTGCATTTTTTCCTTGATTGATTACCAGAGTAAAAGAAAAACCCTGAAATTGTGATTGGCCATTTTTGCTCCTCTATGTGAATATCTGTGGTTGTAACCTGAATCTTCACCTTGAGTTTTTTTTCTAATATTTTTTACCCTTTTTTGTCATTTCACTAACAAAATGATGAATTGATTAATCCAATCCACTGAAAAGGAGGCCGTGTATGAACGATCCTGCACCCATTCATTATCTTTAGCCGGTCCTTCACCGACTGATGACACTTTCCAGCATGCTCGGATCAACGAGTTACAGAACTTTGTTTCGATAAACAGCTTTTTTTTCTGTCTTCGGTGATTAAGCATACAGGAATGTGTGTATACATGTACACAGAATAGATCTGTAAAAAAATGAAAAGCAGCTATCACAATGCAGCTTCACTGAAAGCTTTACATTGTCATTAAATGAATAATAAAGCAACCAGAGCTTTTTCATGGCTCTTATAAGGATGATAGTATGTTTAATGTGTCCACACTCACATCTGTACCTGTCTTCTTGCTCTTTGTCGTTCTCCTTGACCATCTCCTCCCTTTCTTCCATTCAGCACCACTTTCCAGTACCACTTCTGTGCTTCCCTCAGAGACTGCAATGGGGGTGAAAGAGGCAGACGAGCTGAAACCTGGCCATGATATCATTTTGTTCTAATAAAATATCCATCCAAGTTTTTATAATTTATCGTTTCAAATTGTAATTTTTTTTTCTTTTGTTTCTGTTTTTGTTTTATTTGCTTCTTGTGCGGGCCTCCAACGGTGCGTGGGTCCCCGGGCACGTGCCCAGAATGCCCATTTGATAATCCGACCCAGCCATCCAGTCACGCTCACTATAAACGCCACACTGTGCTGCTAACAGCATGACGGCGAATCCAAATCCACAGATGAAGGTTCTCTTGTGGACTTTATTAAGGTTGGACTCTGCTTCCTGTTGTGTACGCTCAGTGCTTCTGTCCACAATCTCCCCCTTTAAATTACCATGGCCTAAACAATCTTCTACCTGTAACATAGGTTTCAAATGCTGCTTTGAGTTGGTGGAGTGCCCCCCGCAGAATTTAAATTAAATCTGAGCTGCCTGACCCATTTTAATCTGACCTTCACTGTACATGTGCTCTTCACATCTCTGCCATTGTTATTTTCTGTTCATTCAGCTCACACACTGTAGCTGCAAGCATCAGCTTTCAAGTTTACATAGCAACAGATTCTCTCTGTCGGGCAAAGAGACCACCGCTTGAAGGTCTTGGCTTCCATAAAATGAATTGTTGATTTTTTCTTTCTTTCTCTTTTTTTTTGCACAAGTAACTAAGAAACGGTAACCAAGACTGCTTTTTACATCAGCTGCTTCAAGCGCCGTGTTTCGTTTTCTCTTTAATAAATCCCTGAAGGACAGCGCACTTCTATCAATGTCATAGTTTTATGGAAGGCCATGGATGTAATTATGATTAGGCTGCATTCATTTTCTCAAACACTTGGTTTCTTGACAAAAATCTGTTTTCTTGGCTGGTCTGAGGACTCTATTGTAAACGACAAAGGCGTACGATCAGACACTTGGATATAATCGTATACTGTAAAGGTCAATCTGAAGTATGCTGTAGTGTGATGAATTCATATTTATGTCATCTGGCTGCTTACCTTCCATCTTTTCTATGGCTGCTCAAAAACCTAATGAATGTCACAGTCGCCTTCCTTCTCGCTTACGATGATGATCACGGATTCAAAGCTGAATTTATTAAAAGTTTCCACCTACTCAAACACTAATAACGCCGTCCATCACAAGCAAGAAGAGTTACACCGCACTATGTGAATGTAAAATAGATGGAAGCACTCGCTACCTGAATTTCTATGGAGGACCAAAAACTGCCAAAATTAAAAATGATTGACATAAAAAGTTAAATACACAAAATTAAAAAAAAGTGCAATATAAAACTATTTTATGGAAAAAATGTGTCTTCATTTGCCCAGTTCTCTGAAATCATCAGTGTGGTGTGTCATTGTGAGTTTTTTAATGTGTATTTTTGAAACTGGCTTGATTGAGTTCAGTGTTTGGATTGTCTTCCTGATGGCTTCTGTGGGTCACCTGGGACTCAGGAGACGCAGGGGAGAGGAGGAGACTCTCTATGGTTATTTGACATTCTTTCAACACTTAATAATAACAGGCAACCATACGCAAAGGTTTTGTTTGTAGTAATATTATAAACCTTATGTTTATGTATGTGGATGCCTTACCCAGACATATACTCATGAGAACCAAGGAAAAATGTATCTTTCAGTTAAACTTTTTTGTGATTTGCTGCCTCTTTGGAGCTAAGATAGGCCACACAAACACATGAGATATCATTGGAAAGGCTGAGATGTTCTCTTGCTCAAATAAGTCAAAAGATATAAACCAAAATCAAATGCCCACTACAGTGGACATAAATGAACAGGGTCATGGATATGGTTCAGTCCATGCAGGTGATGCTGGGAAAACATATGTGTAATAGAGGGAGTAATAGAGGAGAGGTGAAGTGAAGGCAGCTATGAAGCTATGAGGAGAATGAAGAATGGTAAGGCAGTTGGTCTGAATGACATACCTGTATGGAGATGTCTACAAGAGGATAGTGGATTTTTTTTCACAATCCTAGAGAGTGAGAGGAATGTAGACATGTACTGGTGTCAATTTCCAAGTGCAAAGGTCATGTGCAGAGCTACAGTAACTACAGAGAGATAAGGTTGATGAACCATGCCATAAAGACATGGGAAAGAACTGGTGAAACAAGATTAAGAAGAGAAGTGAAGAACAGTGAGCCGCAGTGTGGTTTTTAATGTTGAGTAAGAGCACTACTGATGAGCTGTTTATTTTGTGGAGTGTTAAAGGAGAAGTTTAAAAAAGGTCTTGTCTTTATGGATCCAGAGAAAGCATGTGATGGGGTACAAGACATGAACTGTGGTACTAACTGAGGAAGTCAGGAGTGGAAAAGTAGTAAGTGAGACTGGTGTGAACAGAAGAGGTGAAGAAGACAGTGCAGGCAGTTTGGAGTAGTTGGAGGTGAGTGTCAGGGATGATTTCTGACAGAAGGAAGTGCCCTAAACCTGCATTCATTTTAATGGCCAGCAGGGGGCGACTCCTCTAGCTGTTCTGTAACCTGGGTGAAAAGTTTGTTATTATAAATATCCCATTATGCTGTATAACACAAATTAACTATATGTAATTGAACACCAGGGGTAACATTTAACAGCACCACTAATGCAGAGGCTGTCAGCTGCACAGGCTCATCCCGGATTTGCACAAAGATAATCAGAATATAACTGTGTTTTATTTCGTTTTCTAGTGTTTTTTCATGGATTGCTGACAGTGATAGAGATTAAGAAATGGCTTCTTCTAGTATACAGCAACACTCGGACAAACCACATGCAAAACTGGACAATGCGTTTGCTCAATTATGATTGATAACACATGCTCTGTACATACGTTTGCATATTTCAGATGACTGAAACATGTGATAAAGTTCTGAAATTTTACAAATAAAACTCCTTTTAGCTTGTAATTATTGTCACATTTCTTTTAGTTTAATCATTTCCAGAAATAAAAAGGTAGCGATGCATTGACATGTGAAGTGGTGATCATTTTCAATCTTGTTGTTTCTGCTTCAAAAAATCTACAAAATTTGGCATTTGCCCGGGGGGTACAAAAACACTTTTGTACAACTTCAGTAGTATTGACAACCGTCACTGTCTGCTGCTTTTATGGAGCATAGTGCTCATGGGAAATCTGCTTCCAGATGCCTTGAATGCTGCAGTTAAACTCCATAAGGAAAATATAGATGTTCTTCAGCTCTAAATCCTCTGCAGAAATCAAGCTCTCTGGCTCAGAGTGGTAGTCTAATCAGAACTAAAGTCTTAGAGGACTTGTAAGTCTCCTGTGTGGTGGGATTTAACCTTGGTAAATAAAGAGCAGCATTCAACAGCAACACCTACAGCCTCTTGAGCATGTAAACATCCCTTCATTTTTTCATTAGGAAGCATTCAAATCAGGTTTCTTTCTCTCATTCTCTCGCTCCAGCCTTGATGCACTCATCCTTTGTGTTTTAGCCTCTAAAAGGTGTGGTGAGCTGGGATGTATGCAGAGTCAATATTTATGTAGAGGCTCACTGCCTCTGGCTGCAGTTGTCTGACCCCGTTATGCTCTCCAAGCACTATTTACAGCGGCTGGCACGCTGTGTTCCCTATGCAGGCTCACCTGCAACAACTGAGTGAACTCTGGACCCTGAAAATAGATTCTTTCCCCAGCTTTTATTTGTGTTATTATGCTACCCACAGTTGTTGTACAGGGTCAAAGTTATGTGTGAAAGTGGCTCTTTGCATTCACGGAGCATCAGTCGAGCCTCGGTTTACTCATGAAAATCCCCTGAGGCAATGTCTTGTCTTGACCTTTTAATTAGTTGTATTTCCACTCTATCTGGAAAGTGCTTGAATATTTCCAGAATATTTGTGTGTTTAACACACAAGAATGGAAAACAAGGACACGTTTTCCAGTTCGTGCTTCCGAATAGTTTGTGTTTGACATCTTTATCTGCTCAGCCTGACAGATTGTTAGATCAGCTCACACAGAGGAGGGTACTGTTGCTTTGCTTCATCGATCAAATCCCTTTGCTCTTGTAACCATGGGTCAGAGACTGTCCGTTCCCATAGTGACAATCAAAACAAGACTCTGCCGCCAGGCACGCAGCGTGAAGCTCGATCTAAGGCTCTGTCGAAGGAGAATCACAAATACAAGAGTAGACTTATGTTTATGTGAGCTCGCCCTTAAAGCCTCGTGATAATGTGTGCTGCGTTAAGCTGCGTGTGCCTGCTATCTCATGCTGTGTTGTATGGATACTGAAATGACCCATTCCTGACATTTTCCAAACTTCATATCATTGACTGAGTGCAGGTGCACTGTAATCATTTTCCTGTGGCGCTGCGTGAAGTCACGCTATTTTCACTGAATCATTTTGGTAAATAACACTTTGTGCCAGAGTGACCTAACAGCACTTAGACAGGCCCTATTTAATGCTGATTGATGGCAGCATGGTGTATGTTGTTATTGCACAGTGTGAAGTATAAACCTACATAATTTACCAAAAGCTATTAACCTTTTGCATTCTTAAATCAATCTTTATTATTGAAGAATGGATTGTGTAGACCTTTAACCCTGTGAACCTTAGCAAGAACCTCCCACACGCATAGAAATACACTCCTTTCCCCAACAGAGTGAACCACATTTGGTTTTAATGTTAAGAGACACCTGCAATAACTTTGAAAGTGTCCAGTGTAATTGGAAAAAGTTTGGTTGTTTGGTTGCTTCTGCCAAAAAAAACTCCCCCAAAACAAAATAAAACTTTTTAATCAGTGTGTAGCATCAAGTCAGATAAACCTCTGGGATATTGATCTGGTCAGTTAAGTAGCAGAGGGGGTTGTTAATCATTTTCAGCTACTCTACAGTTAATTAATTAAACAAGAGGTGCACTAGAGGGGCAACAATGAGACAACTCACCAAAACAGGAATTGTTTTACCACAGACACCAGTGATATTTTTTCTCTCCTCGTCTTTTCTGACTGTTTTTGCATTGTCACTGCTGGTAACATGAGATGATACCTAGACCGTTTAAAGTTTGCACAGGTCATCCAACCCCTCCACAATGGCGCAACAATACGTGCCATTTCCAGAGGGTTTGCTCAGCACAGTCTCAAGTCTTATTTATTTATTATTTATTGTAAACACGCACTGTGGAACATTTCTATGATTTACCCAGCAGACAAATGTGCAGGACCTCAAATATCTGAGGCGATGATCAGACATTAACAGGTCTTTTACTTGCCTGCTTAAGTGGGCTGCCTCCTGTATGCTCTTTTCCACAGGTGTGGGCAAATCTGAATCACTAAAAACTGTAGTAAATATTCCAAAATTATTCTGTGTTCATCTCTGAAAATATCAAAGTCAGTAAAATTGTGAACAAGTTTCAAAATTTCTCAGCTACATCTCCAAACATTGTGTTGACTGTATATTTTCTATACAGTGGGTGAGTTTTCTTCACTTTAGGGTGCAGTTTACAGAAAAGCCACAATTTTTGTTGTGAGCACCCATGCCCTTTGAAGTAGGAACAGATCTTCTCATGTCACTGAGTTATCAAGGCCTTTTGATAGCTTCTTCCTTCCATTCATCGAATGAAAGTCCCTCCAGATTCTTTCATCATTACGGACAAAATGTTCCCAAAAATATTTCTGGCATAACACAGCATTTTTACGGCATTACATGACAAGATTTATGGCTGATCACTGTGGCGAGTCAGAGAACGAGTCAAGCAGGCATGTAAGATTGACTCAATCTGATGAAATTGTGGGATGTTCTCTTTACAGTTTTTTGATTTTGAACTGCTCTTTGTCCAATAACCGCACATTTACATTTCAAAAGTACAACCAGAACACACCTCCCCAAAAAACGGTCTTTTGCTCTGGTTTCACTAAAAGTGCCAAACTGCAGGTAAATCCTCAAACACAGTGCATGTCAATCACATCATTACAAAGCAAGTCATTTTCATCCGGGGCAGACCTGAAGTGACCACACCATCTGGATATCTGGATATACAGGTGATGATCTTTGCGGGACATGGTCTGCATACAAAGTTCTGACTGTTGCCTTCGTACAGTAGCCTTCACAATTGGCTGGATAGTTTGGAACTGACACACTGGCACCTGAGAAAACCAGCAGCAGGTTTGTTACGTGATCCAAGCATTTATTGCAGAAAGAAGAGCTGGAGATGGCAAAAAAACCCACATTCAGGTTCAAGATTATTAACAGGCTATATGTATCTTCCTGTATCTCTAAATTGTTTTCATCAAAATCAAATTGAATGATGTTAAAATGAGGGCATTTTTCAGAAATGCAACATTCACTGACAGCGGTGAACAAAAAGCTTTTTCAGCTTGCTTTTCTTTGTCTTTCTCAGAAGATTTCAAAGTGCTGGAATGAGGATAAATCCTGGGGTGATGACACATTATTATGAGTTCCTCTGTGATTGCAAACTGATTTTGATGGGAGTAATCTGTAGTTTTGGAAATGACACCCCATTTCATTAATAGGAAGAGACTGCTGTGCCCCAGGGCCAGAGTGGAAAACTGAAGAGAGTGCTAAAAACCAATAAAGTACTTTAATAAATTTAGATTATTCAATATCAGAGCATCTTGAGCATTAACAGTAACTTTGGGTGTTTAGATCCCTTCAGCACTTGCACATTTTATTGTATTTAATATTAAATAAAAGAAACTGGCTTTTTTGACATCTCAAATAACTGAATAATTAATTATTTAAAGTGAAAACAAGTTTTTACCCTTATTTATTAAAAAAAATTCTCTTGGAAATTTCTCTCTTACAAAAGGGTTTTAAACCTTCGCTGTGATGCTTCATACTGACAAACATGGTCAGATTTATCCTGTTTGTTTTAATGTGTTTCAAACTTTATTGGAGCCCACCTATGGTAAGGTAAATGGACAACATGTAGCTGTTGGAGTTTCTCAGAGTGGCCCTTAGCAATTATGAAATTGCTAAAATCAACAGGGATCTTGCTAGAGGCCACTGTGTGTAAGAAAGCATGTTGGCCCCTTAACAGAGAACCCAACGGTCACACAAACAGGGCTTCAGAAGTCTTCTGCAGGGGGCTGGTTGACCTGCTAGAAGAATATCAGCAACAATTTTTCCATTAGAGGATTGTAGTAGAGTGGTTAGACAGAACTCACGCTGAGTAAAATACACATGACATCCTGCCTGGAGTTTGTGAAACAGCAGTTAATGGACTCTAAAAGTACAAGGGAAACTATTCTCGGGTTTTATTAAATAAAAACTGAGCTCGTTGACTAAAAGTCCAAAACTAGTTCATGCATTAGGTACTTCTAGACTAGACTATTCTAAATGATAATTATCAGGGTGTCCTAAAAACTCCCTGAAAAGCCTTCAGTTGATCCAAAATGCTGCGGCGAGAATACTGACAGGGACTACAAGGAGAGATATTTCTCCTCTATTAGCTTCTCTTCATTGGCTCCCTGTTAAATCCAGATTTGAATTTCAAATGTGTTTATACACTACTCGATATTTAATCATTAGTTATTGTTAATATTTGACTCTTTTCCACAGTGTATGCTTAGTCCTGTCTGCGTCCCCTTGCCCCCAACCAGTTGCAGCAGATGGCTGCCCCTTCCTGAGCCTAGTTCGGCCTGAGGTGTTTTCCTGTTAAAAGGCAGTTTTTCTTTCCCAGTGTCAAAGCTACATGCTCATAGGGATCATCTGATCATTATGGTTTGTGCTTTTTTTGCTTGCTGCAACATTTGTTGTGTGTCAGCACCATAAATCCAATTGCAATGAATTGAGTTGTACTGAACTGTGTCTGCTGAGCACAGAGCCCTTCTCCTTCTGTTCAAGTAGTGCAGCCATAGTGAAACATAGTAGTTACAGAATGTTTTTATAGGGGAAAATCTCAACAGAAGGTAATAATGCTGCATTCATATATTTAAACTGTAAAGGAGGGATAGTTGAAAACTAGTTTGTGAATGTGTTACTTTGAGGCTGGGTTTAATTCATTGCTATTGAGTTTAAAAAAATAAGTTCCCTGAAAAGCCTTCAGTCAGTCCATAATCATGCAGTGAGACTACTGACAGGACAAGAATAAGAGAGCCTATTGTTCCAGGCAGCGCCTGTATCACCTCCGACAACTGAAGAAGTTCGGGGTCTCACCAGCGATCCTCAGGAATTTCTACGCAGGTGCTGTGGAGAGCATCCTCACACAGAACATCACATCCTGGTACGGAAACAGCTGTCCAGAGAGTGATCTGTACAGCAGAACGCTGCTGCAGGATTGCTCTCCCCCCCCTTCAGGACACTTACACCAGGAGATGCTGGACTAGAGCAGCACGGATACTGAAGGACCCGTATCATCCTGGAAACAAGCAGTTCACACTTCTGCAATCCGGCAGAAGGTTCCGCACCATCCGAGCAAGGACAGAGAGACTCAAGAGGAGCTTCTATCCCCAAGCCATCCGCACTCTCAACCATAAAATGCCCCACCCCCCCCCACACACACACACGCTCACAGCATCCATAAGTGACTGAGACA
>VUQR01001685.1:0-10320 GCA_015108515.1 Hemichromis elongatus | reverse complement strand
AAAACTTTTTTAGGCCCCCCCCCCCCCCCCCCCGTGGAAGAGAATGAACTCTAAAATGTAAAACCAAAAAAAAAACCCTTACATATACACGGCAAATACAATGCCAGTGTCTGCAAAACTGTCATTCTTTTGAAGTTGTTTCACTCAAATCAGATTGAAATAAAAATGATTTATTTTTTTTAAATAACATACTTATCTGATGCATATTCATTATTTATTTATTTTTTTCCCCCAAGGAATTGGTCAAGGGGTTCCTGTTGTAGCCTTGATCTTTGAGGGTGGTCCCAATGTGATCCTGACTGTGCTGGAATACCTTCAGGAGAGTCCTCCTGTCCCGGTGGTGGTGTGTGAGGGGACCGGCCGAGCTGCTGACATATTGGCCTACGTCCACAAGCAAACTGAGGAGGGAGGGTAGGATGTACATTCACTGATGCCATGAAGACAACCAACATTTGCCAACAGCAGGATTTAGTGGATAAAAATTTAAATTTCAACTTCACTTCAATTTAACAGTGAACTGCAAATGTTGCAACCAAAGAAAGTTGAAGGATTTCAGTTATTTTATTAAAAATTCTAGTGTGCATTTAAAATCATTAAAGTTGTCAAAGTGAGGCGATTTCTGAATCATTATACTATACATTATACTATTAGTTTATTATTGCTAATTTGCTTCTCTGTTTTTCTTCTTATTGTCTTTTTTTAACTTTGTTTTGATGATAATATTTTTTGTGGCTTTTACGTGTTTTTTTTTTTACATCTATTTCCGACTTGTTAATAGCTCAGTTCGCACAAACATGCAGGCATCTATGGAACACGAGATGTGTATATGTCAAGAGCATTAGGGTTTACAATAAGAATAAGGCTTGTTAGATTATTTAAAGTGAAATTAAATTGAGTATGTAAGGTAGAATATGTAACAAAATAAAGTATTTTGCAAATAGAATTAACATACATTAATTGATTGTAGAACTGCAGTATTTAAAAATGGTGTTTAAGCTTATTATTTATGTTATTGTAGCAGGAAATGTTATTTTTGAAGATACATAAAGAAGCCCAAACCACAGCCATCCGGTTTTTTAGTTATTACCCAAGGCTCATCACCATAGCTGTGGCTGGGAACGTAGAAGAAAAAAATCTTCACGCTTCACTTTCACGCACAGCTTTCTTGTCAACTACCTTCTACCTTACTTCAGACGCATCACCACTATGTCTATAAATCTTTTTGCTCCTTTCTCCTCTTATGAACAAAGCCCAAATGTACTTAAATTCTCCCATTTGGGTGTCAGTTCAACCTGGCCACCATTTGATGAACCAAACAGAACCACAAAAAATGTAAATAGCAGAAACAAGCTCCTGAGACCACCAAAAGTGGAACTTCTGAGAGAAATCCCTATTGGAGGTCTGTTCATCTCAAGCATAGAACACCTACTTACCTTTAAACCATTTGTTTCCAAGGACCATCCAATATAAAAGAATTAAAATTAGTGTTTCTCAAACTTTTTTTCTGGCACTCTCCACTTGAAGATCTGGGGAAAAAAATTAATTCCCCGCACCCCACAGTTTTTTTTTTGTTTGTTTGTTTGTTTTTGTTTTTTCTCAATCGTTGACAGTAATGAAATAATTCTCTTTCAAGTTTACTGAAATAGCTATCAGTGCCATAGAGTCAGCCAATTAAAATAAAACAAGTCTGAAAAGGTTCATCTTTAGTTTATTCATTATTAAGTATCTATTTGTTTTCCTTGGACAAAAGGAGAATAGTGCATCATAACATTAAGAAAAAGAAATTGTGTAGCTTGTTGGGCAAATTGTTCCTTCTGTCACCAGTACTAGTCCAGAACTTCATGCAAGTGTTATATGGGTTATATGATGCAATCAAACCCGTAAAGCATTTTATAGCTGTATATTTCAGTAGTATAACATTTCCACAGCGGTCTTCCTGATGGAGTAGAAACTGACATTATTGCAACCATCAAGAAAACCTTCAACTTCAGCCAGAGTGAAGCAATCCACCTCTTTCAGACTCTGATGGAGTGCATGAAGAGCAAAGAACTGGTAAACTTTCACTTTCTTAATCACATTTAGTTGCTTTTATTTATATTCACTATTTTTCTCCCACAGTGACAGTGATTTGTGAAATTCAGAGGGATTAAACAGAAACGTCTAAAAAGTAAAAGCACTAGAAACTGTGAAAGAAGGTGGTTTAGATTTCAACCTAAACAGGGGGTTTTCAAAGTATGATACTGTGGGCCCCCCACCCAAACAAAGCTAAAACTTTACCTTGACACAAAGACAAACCCCCTAGGAAGGGTTTGGGACATGCAAACACGAAGCATAACCTTACCAATGATTTGTGGGGTATAACCATGTATTTTGTTTTTCTTTTGTTCTGTTTGTTTACATTTTGATATTCTTGAAACTGTGATAAAACTGAACTTTTGTTAGATCTTAAATTTGTTAAAATTAGAGTCTTTCTGAATAGCAAAATTGGTTTAATATCGTTGGACTGAAATAAATTACCACTGCCACATCCTGTACAGAAGCAAGTTAGAGTTTAAAGAAGAGCAGAAGCACTCTCCAGTAAAAGAAAGACAAAAGGCAAAAGAATTAATCCAAAACATAGTCATATGTCTTCCAACAGTTATAAAAAAAATAGAATTGAATATAAATTTTGTTGATTGCACAGTTTTACTTTATAATTGATCTAAATTGACAACAATTTTTACTTTCATACTTAAAAGTAAAATATAAAAAAAAATAGGACGTTGAGTCCTTTTTTTGTAATTATACTTATAGATTTCGATTGGTACTTGACAATAAAGACATAATCCTGAGAAAGAGAAGGTTAGCCATATCTAAAACTAAGGATTTTGTGTTTCTTTGTAAAGATGGATTGAGATAAAGAGCACAAATGCTGGTGCAAGTTGTATTATATTTCACTTCTCTTCTTATACACTCCTCTGTGACTCTTCCTCTACCTGATTGAAATCCTAAATTCCCAAGCCAAACAATACACTGATGCAGAGACGACTGTGGATGTCATGTTGTAGAATAGAATAGACTAGAAAAGGATAGCTTTTTATTGTCATTGTACATTCACAACAAAATTGTGGATGTAACATCTGTCTTGTTGCGTATTGGTGACAACTGCTGATTTTTTCTAAGTGGAGAAAAGGATTTTTTGTTGGTATAATCTCAGCTTCAACTATGTATATAATGTCTCTGGAAGACTTATTTAAAGTGTTTTTTGTTTTGTTTTTTTTAAAGATCACTGTGTTTCACATCAGTTCTGAGGAACATCAAGAAATTGATGTAGCCATTCTAAGGGCCTTACTCCAAGGTTAGTGGATGAATTTTCTCTGAACCTTTTTATCCTATCATTTTCTTTAAAAAAGGAGCCAAGAGTGAAAGTCACGTAAAGTTGATTCAGTGTGTTCATATCCTATAGCCATTGGCATTTGGAGGTTTAGATTTCAAGACTTGCCAATGTTTTTTTTCTGATATAGATATGCTTTGAGAACGCAGTTCCCCCCAGTGTGCCCTTTTCTTTCAGCTCTGAGGAGATCATGTTGCTCACATTCACATGGCCTCCTTATTCCAACAGTCACTGAGCTCTGTCTCTCACAGCTGTATCCCACCCTTCTCTGTATCCTATTAAAAATAAAAAACTTTTTGTATTATGTCCTGTCATTATTCTTCGAATCTTTTTACTGTAAAATTGTATAGGAGAATAATATAGTGAAAATGTTGTTAAATTAAAACGCAAGCAGTCTTTATTTTGACAAATATTTTTCTTAACAAAAGCGCATGAATGGAGGTAGATACATTCAAAGACTTGTCCTAAAGACTAATTTTAATCAAACGTAGCCTAAGGGTGTAAATGGTTCCATGCAGTGACCCATGTAGATTAGACTAATTACTTGATGGAAGCATGAAAAAGCAACAGTTGTTTTTGCACATTTGCTTCCTTTCTCAGTTTCCATTTGCAGGTAAAATGAGACACAAAAAAAGATGGGAGAGAAAATAACCTCAGATTAAAGAACTTACTTTCCTTTTTTACATCGTGACAGAATAAATTATGTGTACTGTGGTCATGACCATTTAATTCAGATGGCTCCTAAAGTACAATCAGGTAGATTAGTGTAGAAGAGACCAGTGGACTGAGCAGGATTTACTTTGTAGTCTAATCTGCTCTGTGGCTGTATTAGTGTGTAATTGACTGTATTACTGTGCTGGACATGCTCTGCTAATGCTCTCTAATCCTGTGTGTTGGCTAACAGGAAATACACAGTTAATAAGGCTTAGTTGCCTGTAAAGTAATATGTGTTTCTGTGTGTTTACACAAAGCTTTACCTGTGTTTCAGGCACAAACGCGTCTGCCTTCGATCAGCTGGTCCTGACTTTGGCCTGGGATCGTGTAGACATTGCCAAGAATCATGTGTTTGTGTACGGACAGCAGCTCCTGGTATGTCTGCATGTTTGTTTGTGTGTGTGAGCCACAACTCCCAGGAATGTTTGCTTAGCTCAGCATTAGCTACAAACCTTTGAACTCACCCAGAATAACCCCAGAATCGTTGTTGACCACAGTTTGTAGTCTGAAGACCCAGGAGACTGTGTCTGGGCAGGGTGCCACGAATTACTTGTCTTGACTGTAACGTGAACCCTATTACAGTTGTCTTCATAAGCAGGCCTCAGTGTCTTTGTTTATTTTAAAACTGGAGGATTTCTGGCTCTTGTGTAAATGAGAGTGGATGATATTTATTTTTATTTGTGTTTGTGTGTTTTTTGGTCTTTCTCCTCTCTTAAGTTTGTTTTATAGATATTTCAATAAAATAATACTTCATACCAGCATGTGTATTTTTGTGTGTGAAGGTGAGCTCTTTGGAACAAGCAATGTTGGATGCACTTGTAATGGACAGGGTGGACTTTGTTAAGCTGCTCATAGAGAATGGAGTGAGCATGCACCGTTTCCTGACAATCAGTCGGCTCGAGGAGCTCTACAACACGGTACCATCCTATGTCATGTCATAGCCACTTAATGAGAGAGGTGATGATATAAAAGATGTCATTTTAAATGTGTGGTCTTTTTTTTTCTATATTATAGAAGCAACCTCCCAACAACCCAACTCTTCTTCACCTTGTTAGAGATGTCAAACAGGTAATTGGTTCATTTACTAACAATTTACACAATCACTTTTCCTGATGTTAAGTGTAATCCTATCAATCTATGATTATTGCACCTTTTTTACAGAGCCATCTGCCTCCAAACTATAAAATCACATTGATTGACATTGGCCTGGTTATTGAGTACCTGATGGGCGGGACTTACAGGTGCAACTACACCAGGAAACGCTTTCGAATCATTTACAACAATCTTCATGGAAATAGTAGGGTGAGAAACTGCTGATATTTTTAATGTGTTATAAAATTCTTCCACTTTGTATTTTATGTTAACTTTTAGCCATCAGTGCTGGACAGACCTGGCATACCCAAATATATAGTGAGCGTGCATTGGGAGTGTCTGATGGAGGCCCTGGTTTGCCAAAAATATCAGTTCCTACCCTAGCAATCCAAGGGTGGGGACAACAAGTCCATGTTTCGCACCTCCATTGCTGAAGCTGTGGTGGCGCTATGGCCACAAGGTGTCTTATTGATAACCCCAAAACCAGATATTGGACACCAGAGGTGAACAGAATGTTCAGGCTATAGAAGGAGACTTGTTGAGCTTGGGTTGTAATGCTCTAGAAGCAGCTGAAAAGTACTTACTAGCCAAGTGTACTGTGTCCCTAGGAGTAACTGAAGCAAAAACAGCAGTATGGGAGGAGTTCAGTAAGACACTCAACTATGGTCAGAAGCCTTGGGTAGTGACCAAAAAAATAGTTTGCTGGCAGATACAAGTGGCAGAAATGTGCTTCTTCTGAAAGGTGCTTGGCTCTCCCTTAGAGTTAGGGTGAGGAGCTCAGCCATTCAGGAGGAGCTTAGAGTAGAGACACTAGTCCTCCACATCAAAAAGACCCTGTTGAGGTGATTTGGGCATCTGACCAGAAAGCATCCTGGACATGAGGTGTTTTGTAGGATGTTTCCTACAGGTCAGACCAATGACTGTAGAAAGCTGTTTTCTACAGTCATTGGTCAGACCCAAGACGCATTGGATAGACAGTCTTGCTTGCTTGGGAACACCTCTCTAACTCCTCAGATGATGTGAAGGAGGTGGGGGACAAGAGGGAGATATTGGCTTATTTAATCAGACTGCTACCCTTGCAGCCCACTCCCATATAAGCAGCAAAAAATGGATTTAGGCCAACATTTTTGTTTTTTAGCTTGTCAAGCTAACAGGCAAAACACTGTCAACAAAAAATGTTGGTGATATTGCCGGTTGACACGTTTTGGGCTTTAATGCATATAATTATATTTGTTATGAACAAGTATTTTGCTAAACGTGAATATGGGTTTATGTTTTTGCACAGAGGTCTGGGCGTCATACAACAGGTCCTGGTTTGAGAAAAAGTCACGAGTCTTTTAGCATGCAGGCTGACAAGAAGGAAAAGACAAGGCACAACCACTTTATCAAGACTGCACAACCGTACAAACCCAAGGTAAACATGCCAAAAAGGCTGTGGTGAATTAAATCCTGTGCGTATCTGGAACCATTGTTGAAAGTAAGGTCTGTCTCCTTCTTAACCCCCTATTGTTCACTTCACTTCTCTTACTAGCTTGAGTCTTCCACCGAGCAGAACAAAAAGAGAAGCAAAGAAGAGATTGTGGACATTGACGACCCAGAGACACGACGCTTTCCCTACCCTTTTAATGAGCTCCTGGTCTGGGCTGTACTGATGAAAAGGCAGAAAATGTCACTTTTCTTCTGGCAGCATGGAGAAGAAAACATGGCAAAGGCATTGGTGGCCTGCAAACTCTGCCGGTCTATGAGCTATGAGGCCAAGAAGAGCGATGTGGTGGATGACACCTCAGAGGAGCTGAAGGAGTACTCAAAGTAAGATTTTCTATGGCTTCTGATACGTTTCAGATATGAGTGAAATTTCCTTTTTATACATCCGGAGTGAACTAATTGTGCTGGTTGTGTCACAGTGAGTTTGGGACGTTGGCAGTAGACCTGCTGGAGCAATCATTCAGGCAGGATGAGACAATGGCCATGAAGCTTCTGACCTATGAGCTAAAGAACTGGAGTAACTCCACCTGTTTAAAGCTGGCTGTGTCCTCCCACCTAAGGCCATTTGTGGCTCATACCTGCACCCAGATGCTGCTGTCAGACATGTGGATGGGACGACTGAATATGCGCAAGAACTCCTGGTACAAGGTTCATGTTCCATTTGGATTTTATTTTTGGTAAAAGAAAAAGCTGGAATAATTTTCATGTGGGATTTAGTGCTTTGTTTCCAGATCTAATATACAAAAATTTCTTTCAATATCTTTATTTAAATGGTCAAAAAATATGTCTTCTGTACTTATTAAGTGTCATCATCAAGCCTTTATTTCTGGAGTACATATTCTGAAATGTACTCCAAAAAGACCTTATGCAGCTAATGAAGCTGAGGTACACTGTAGTGATTCATCACACTATAGAAAAGCAGAAAAATATTTACATTTGTGAAAATCTACAAAATTGGTAGAGCACACATCAGGTTAATTTATCTCTTAAATAGCAATATTATGGGTTTCATCGGTGTTTGTAATTCAGAGGGCTGTCTCGACAAATATAGCAGTACCCGCCCCCATGAGTTTGCATGTGTCTGCAGGTGATTCTGAGTATCTTGGTACCTCCTGCCATCCTCCTATTGGAGTACAAATCCAAGGCTGAAATGGCTCACATTCCTCAGAGTCAGGATGACCACCAGATGACCATGGAGGACAGCGAACACAACTTCCAGAACATGGCCGAAGACATCCAAATGGTTAGATTTCCTCACTGTCTTTGTCTTCTGTGCACAATAGAATTCAACAATATTTCGACAAACTTTATGATCAAGCCAAAGACTGAAAAATGAAAAACTGTCCATTTGTTATATAAGGCTGTATCTATGTATAACAATGAAAAGTGGGAAAACTGTAATAATTAGATAATTAAATCTTTTTTCCTCGTTGTGTAATTTAGGCCTGTTTAATGTTTTTTGCAGGATGTGTTTAAGGAGACAAGATCCCATGACCACGTGGAGGCAAAAAGTGACATGGAGACACATGTTCGTTCCAGGAAGCTGCCTTTAACCAGGAAAATCTATGCCTTCTATCATGCTCCTATTGTCAAGTTCTGGTCCAATACGGTATGAATGATTACAGTGAAACTGTGTACATATACATATATATGGAAAAGCAATTTGACTAAGATCTTCTCAGGCACTTAAATTATCTTTTTGCCAGCATTGCCTCACTTAAGAAATTTAATCACCAAATATTCTTCAACTAAAGCACACATGAAACCGTGTGTCAGGGAATCAGATACCATACTAGAGGTTTCTGCCACAACTTTATCTACTCCTTGGTGCTTGGAGAAGAGGATAAAGTCTGAAGAAGTTAAAACTTAAGCAATACGTGTATAGGAAAAACTCTGTAAAACAATAAAGTTATTTCTCGAGACTTAACAACTTCAGGGAATGAAACACCATCGAGACAGTAGAAAGTACAAGGGGCAGCCCTGATTCATCTTACAGTATCTCACCTACATGAAAGCTCCCGGTCTGTAGATTAGTGTTCAGAGCCCTCTTTATTTCACGTGCGCACATGCATTACACCACTTTTCACAACTCTTACAATTCTTCCCCAACCCCGACTCCCCGTGTTTTAACACAGCAGACGTGATTGCGGATGCCGTGCAGACGCACCTGCATGGCACAGAAGATCACGCCCCACCACATATTGCATCTGGTATTCATCAGTCAGTTGTGGGTTTATTTTTTTTACCTGTTTAGGCAGTCCCTAAGTGGCAAAGCACCACCTCCACCTGCACTTTCTTGCTTTTTTTTTGAATAAATAAAATACAAAGACTGGGCAGACAGGTGTGTTCAAATCAGAGGGCAAGGCATGCACCTTTCAACGGCATAAGTCCTTCTACTAATTTTCCTTTTGCTGTTATTATGGAGTTTTTTTACAATATGTTTTCTTAAATATGCTCATGCACTGTTAGGTTCACGGTCTTCTTGTCTCTCCCCTTTTTGCCACCGTTGCCTAAGACTAGTTCTCAGAAACTTAGGCTGGGAGTGATCTTTGTTGGTAACTGATACTATCACTAAAACCCACTAACCTAGAGAATATAGCCTCTGCCTGTGCTTATCTACATCTGCTTTAGCGGATTTCATCCCAGTTTCAACACATTACTGCGTCACTGCACTGCTGACTTGCCTATCACCCGTGGGATAATGGCTGATTTTTCCAGGAGTTCACACTTTGCATGTCAAGGTTCAGCAGTTTTCACAACTGACTTTAATTAACGTTACACAAAGAAATTGGACGTGTGTGAGGGAGGACATTTTCAGACTTTCCCACAGTTTACAATGTTTGACCTACTTAAAAAAATAGTACTACTTAGTAATTTTATACAAACTTAAATTGAGAGTCAGTGTAACGGTGGGAAACAGTAGAGTTAGGCATTGATTCCTTCGTTAACCCCTCCTGTGTTAAAAAAAAGCACAGAAAAGTAGGCAAAGTCTCTTCAGAAATGGTGACAGGTAAACTTGCTGACACAGACACTGCTGATTTAAGCAGGTATAATGTTTACCGTCTTTGTTTACTGTGTTAGTTTGTTAATGGTTGTTGCTAGGTAAAGAACACAAAGTGAAACTGAGGTTAGAAAGGTTTCAAGTTTTGTTTAGAGATGGCATGATGCCACTTTTTATGTCCGATACCGATATCATAAATTTGGATATCTGCCGATACCGATATGAATCTGATATACAGGTCCTTCTCAAAAAATTAGCATATTGTGATAAAGTTCATTATTTTCTGCAATGTACTGATAAACATTAGAGTTTCTATATATTTTAGATTCATTACACACAACTTAAGTAGTTCAAGCCTTAAATTGGTTTAATATTGATGATTTTGGCATACAGCTCATGAAAACCCAAAATTCCTGTCTCAAAAAATTAGCATATCATGAAAAGGTTCACTAAACGAGCTATTAACCTAACTCGAAACACCTGCAAAAGACTCCTGAGGCTTTTAAAAACTCCTAGCCTGTTCATTACTCAAAACCTCAATCATGGGTAAGACTGCCGACCTGACTGCTGTCCAGAAGGCCATCATTGACACCCTCAAGCAAGAGGGTAAGACACAGAAAGAAATTTCTGAACGGATAGGCTGTTCCCAGAGTGC
>VUQR01001683.1:0-12465 GCA_015108515.1 Hemichromis elongatus | reverse complement strand
ACTTGTGCCTCTGTGGTACATGCCTGATCGCCTCCACTGTTTCAAACTGTGTTAAACTGTGATCTGGCAAGTGGTCTAGGTGGTTAGTGAAGATTGTGTTTCTGTGGAGGAAACCCTCCCAAATGTTTTCTCAGATTCCTCAAGAGTTACAATAAAGTGTCATGTTGACAGTTTAACTATGAAGGGCCAGTTCATGATTCAGATTCCCATGATTGATTGGGGGGCAACAACAACAACAACAACAACAAAAGGCTTGCTCCCCATTTCAGCCCTTACATAACACACCACATTTGGGCCTCGAAACTGCTCGGTTTTCGATGGTTCCGATTTGAACTACTAATCCAAATCTGCTCCATTTGATTAGAGTTTTAAACGAAGTTGATAATGAAATAATTGCCTGCGTACGGTTTATTTTTATGAATAAATCAAAAATAACCATTAAAACGTTGATCTGTGCTCCGCAGCAGTCTTGAAGATTTTTTGAAAGGGAAGTGTCGCATGAATGTTTACACGCATCTATTTTGGCATGATGTAATTTCTAGATCCCCATACACACTTATGAGTTTTTATTAGTTTTGTTTTTATTTTAAAAGGTATGTAATATTGTATAACAGATTAATGGGACAGCAGTGCAGAGGCTGTGATCCAGTTGTCAGTATTTCCACTGCTACACAGCAAATGTTGATAATAAATGCAGCAAACTTTATTTTCCAAAATGTAAACAAATATGGTTTACAAGAGCGCTCATGTTGCCACTGGGTGTAACTAGGTTTAACGCATCAACCCGAACTGTCCATCAAAGTGACCAGTCACATTAGGACCCCCCCTGCTTCCTTCAAGCTCCGCCTCCAGACAGTCAATAGTCGGTTGATTTGTGCCGACCACAAAGAGCTCTCCACGAGAGCGTGAAACTACTTAAACTTCTACGCACACAGGTTCTTGAATTTACTGCCAACCATCGTACCGCTTTGCTCTGTGGAAGCTCCAAACCAACCCAGGCATTCTGTCCATTAACAAGCTATTATTTTATTGTAATACAGCCATTAATAAAGTCATTTGTCTTTGTGGTGCTAGTCCCCTCTGGAAGTGATGTTCACTGAAGGTGTGGATAGAAAGATCACTTCTAAATACAATACTCTAAAGAGGACACATTCTCATTTCCAGCTCCATGTGTTTATTCTTGGAAATCGGACTACCAGAGTAACCCTGTTTATCTCGGTGCAGCTCCTCAGTTCTTCCTCTGTGGTAAACAAGCAGTTTTAGCCCCTCTCTCTTTACACAACTTTCCTCTGCTTCCCAAAAACAGGAGATCGGGGTGCTCACAGCCAAAGAGATTTAATGATCATATTCAGGATCTGTTTCACTCACATAAGCGTGTGAAGCCGGAGCTCTTGGTTATGAGGGATTACTCGTGCATACGCTAATCTCATTCTTTGAAACTGTGGCAATGTTTAATATGTGCATCCACAATTTGCACAGGACTCTGACCTCAAAAGTGCATCGGTTGTTATCAATAGGAGTGAATTTTATGCTTAAAAACTCCTTCTAATTGTGGTTTATTAGATTTATTTTAAATTGCTGCATTTGAAAACTTTACTGTGGTCAGTCTACTTTTATTGTAACTCCTAAAACAAACAGACAAATGGTCGGAGCTCGTTATTAAAGCTCTGCATCAACAAGTAGACATCAGAAGCTAGTTGCCCAATGTTAGTGCCAGCTTGGTAAAGCTCACCCCACCTGCCAGCTGCTTTAATTGGCTCACATCCCACATGCTCCACATGTTGCAGCTCCCTTCCCAAATCATCCTGGATGATGGTCTTATCTCAGCGGTTCAGAGCCTGCAGACTCTGTCTGAGTCATGCCGTCGCTTCCATAGCACTTTCTCGAAGAAGGGTGCAGAATGGCTGACGATTACTGCAACCTGGGGATTTTGAAGTCTATTAAATGTATTCTTTTTAACTTTGCAAAGAAAACCCCAAAACGCTTAGCACGGAAATAGTTTTAGCTTCCATGACTGAGTTATGTTATGTATCTTGGTGACATGAGATGTTCTCACCTTCCTAATGTTCTATGGCTATTAATAGGAAGCTCCTCCTGCCCCCTTCAATACCTGACTCACCTTACCTGGCTTCACTTGAGAGAAAATGGCCTGCATCTGTGTGTGTGTGTGTTTATGTCTCTTGGTATGACTAGCCATCCATCTTACCTCCTCTGCTCTTGTTATTCCTCCATCCTCGCCTGCCGCTTTTCATTTCAGCTCCCCCTTGTTCACTTTGTTTTTCTCTCCTCTTTCCACCCCTGCCTTTACTTCCACCTCCATTCTTTTTGCTTTTCCCATTCCTTTTTCCTATCTTGCTTCCCCTGCCCCACCTTTTCTTCTCCATTTTCCCCTCCACCTCATCTCCGCCTTCCCCCCCTCCAGTGAGATGAAGTCTGCAGGGAGAGATGGAGGAGCGCACTGCTGCCTGCTAAGCAGCAGAGGACAACACATGTGCCTGCGTTTCTGTGTGTGTGTGTGTTTTATGTGTTGTGTGTGGGTGGTGTGCAACTTCGTGTAATATATGATGTGTGCTTGTGACACTGACTGCAGCGGGTTTATTCACTGCAGAGCGGCTTGCAGGAGCTGCTGTTTATCACACTGTCTCTCCTTATCTTCTTCATGCTGTCTGTCGCCTTTCCCCCCCTTTCTATTTTCAGTCTTTGTCCCATCTCTTCACATGTGTACACACATCCACACACACACATTCCCACACACACCTGAGCAGAGCTTTTAAGCAGATGTTGTTTTTTTGTCAGCTCAATCCATTAAACATAATGGGTGTGTGCATGAAAGCTGTGTTTTTTTTCTCTTTATAATGAAAAGGTGTATGTGAGCAGAACAGCGTGCGTGTGTCCTGTCTCCAACAGTTCACGTCTTCCTCTCTTTGCAGCGGCCTAATTAATGTCATCCGTCTCACTTACACTGACAACGCTCCTCTCTTCTCTCTCCTCTGTTGTCTCCCCCGTTCCTTTCTCCCCTTTCTTATCCTTTATTTAACTCTTGCTCTTCGGCCCCTTGTTTGGCCCCTTTTTTTTTCCATCTTTACGTTGGTCTTTTTCCTGTCTTGTGTCATCTTCTCTCTCTGTGGCACACTGAGTAACCAAAGGTATGACTAAATATATTTCCAAGCCAGCTGTGTGTTCGTGCAAACAATGAAACAAACCTGTTGGATTTATTTTATAATTACTGCAAGCAAGAGGATATGTCAAAATCTGCTAAACACACCATTTGATGGACAGAAAATCTTATATGCTGATTTTCTTTTATTTGTTTTGCTTTTTGTGTTTTGTTTATTCAGTAAAGCATTTTTTATGGCTGCTCATGTTTATTTGAGAACTTGGTCTCCTGTCTTCAGTACCTGTCATTCTAACTGTTTTCTATTTTGTTGACAGTTAATGTGTGAAATGTGAGTAAAAAGAGTTTCCATTTATGCAAAGCAGTTTAGCAACAATGAAGACGCAGAAGACACTGGACTGATTTACTAGTGAGAAGTTCTTCTTTCTTACTCTTAGACTCAAGTACTCAGAGCTGCATTGGTCCTTATCTAAACATGGATTAACTTTTTGGCATTGAGTGTTAAGTTGTGACAGTTTTAATTAATCCTGCAAGTTCCTGCATTTACACTGGAGAGCAAAGAAAAGTTAGATGATGCTTGTATTATTGACAAATTTTTTTTTTAATCCATTAAAACCACGTAGACAGACATGTTCTCAAATGTGTTCACGTTTGAGACGTTCTCAAACGTGAGAACATGTTGAGAACATGTCAATGCTGAACATGAAATCGACTGTTCACAGCTTTACGAGAAAATCATTTGAATTCACAATCCAGTGTGAAATCAGTTCGTGGCTTAAGTCCTGTGCATGCTACAGCAACAGAAAATATTTGCAAGGCTTGCTTTGTGGTAGGTGGAGAGCATTCCCAGAATGCATTGTGTTGATCAGTAGTAATTACTAATGCATAATTTGTGTACTATTTATTTTTGTATTTTTCAGTTTTCTTGCTGACTGTTGTGCTGCTGTAACCTGTGAATTTCTCCAGTGTGGGATTAATAGTCTGTGTCTTTGCCAAAACTGAATTTTAAACTGCTTTTATAATTTACCTATCAACATCTCTGGTTTGCAGTTTAGACTGTGACATGTGTATGTGACATGTTTTCACCATTTGCAAGCCAGAAGAGCGGCCGCTCTTGTAGCCTGGTTGTTGTACAATACGAGTACTACTACTGCTACTTCTTCCGGTAGTATTCCTACTACTGCTACTGCACAAGGGCCTCAGAAGGACATATGACAGCAAGGGTTAGAGGTCAGACCCCTAGGGCCTGCAGGTTGGTGCTAGCAACACATCCAGGTGTTACATGGTGATGCAGCTGATAGAGAGCCATGCTGAGGTTTTTTAGAAAGAGTGAGAGAGATCGTGTTCTACATTAAGCCGTTTCTTCTGATTGGCTGCCCCTCATTAGGAGAGGATTTTACACAATAGTTGGGAAAAGCTTTTCTTCTCACGGCCAAAAGTAGAAAATAGCGAACCCTGAGTTTTTGGCTCACAGGGATCACTTAGTGACTGGAAGTGGAAGTCTCTGTGAAAAAGCTAAAGATCCACTCACACAAGGAATGGAGACTCACTGGTAACTCCCAGAAAACGTAAAGTTACCATAGAAAAATGCGTATTCCCCAACTGGTTAGCAAGTGGTTGCTGGGTGTTGCCGGCAGTCACTGCGTGAAATCTGTCACAAAGAGGATGCTGCAGTTAAAAAAACACGTTGTGATTGCTTCAGATGCTGCTAGATTGCTGCAGCTGCCTGTAGTTTGCATGGAAGATGTTGACTTGTCTGCAAAGACTTGGCAACACGCAAGCGGCAGTAACTGCGATGGACACCAAAAACTGAAAATGTTCTCCTCGAAATTAAATGTTGTGCCTTCCTGCAGGTGCAGCTCTTAATTTAAAGGCAAACATTCTCCTTTTGCTGTTGTGTCACACTCGTAACCCTTCCCCTACAGCTCAGAGTGTAAATGGCGAGTTGGTTGATGTTGGCGGTGTTGTGTTTCTGCCAGTGTAACCGGGGTCTAACGCAAACATTGGCATTCTCGTTTGAAACTATGACCATGTTTATTGTCATGTACATTAAAGATAAAAATAGGTAAGGTAGAAACAGATGAGAAATGAAAACCAAAGTTTCTGGTCACACTTTGAGATTTACATTACATCTACATTTTTAGGGTGTGATGACTAGAGCAACTACATGATAACGGTAGTGTATGAGAAATAATCTGTCTGGATGAAAGTCTAAATATTCATGACATTTCTCTCCTTGCCCTGTGTGTTTCTGTCTGACAGTCCAGTTCCAGTATAACAACCCCGCAGGTGGACCCCTCCACCTCCTCCTCTTCTTCCTCCTCTACCTCCACCACTACCACAGCGAAGGCAGAGGAGAAGAAGCTTTTATCTAAAGACTCGATCCTGTCCCTGTACGCAAGCAGCTCAGTGGGCAGTCAGGCACAGAGCCAGCAACAGCCAGCTCCAGGACAAGGTAACACACACATGCTCTCATACAGCAAGCAGTTATTATTAACCCTTTGTTGATCAAGTCAAAACAGCTTGGTCCACTGACTCAAACTCACATTTTCAATTAAAGGAGGGTCACTCAAGTTTGGAGGTCTTTTAAAGTATACCGCTTGTAGAGGGGAAAAAAAAAAGAATAGGCAGTTTGTTGTTACTCACTTGTGATTTCATGTCACTTGTATGGACCCGGTTTTCTCTTTCTTTTCAGGCTCTTTTGTTTACTGAGCTTAAGTTTCTTTTCTCAACAGAATTGTGTCGACACAAAGGCTTAAAAATTTGTTTTAAAAAATCACATTTATTATCTTTTTAATATTAGCCGTTCTACGAAAGATCAGGCATGGTGTTACTTCAGACAGGAAACAAAGCTCCGGTTCAACCATAATCCTGGCAGAAAATACTCAACTAATACTCTACTACTAGGGCTGCACATGTGCCAACCACTTGGCAACCCACCTCAAATCAAGGCTCAATAATGGTTCTTGGCTTTGTGTTCTGGATGGTTTTCCTGCTTCCAAATATAAATTACAGCAGTAACAAACTTCTTTTAACGTTGGTGGTCTTGGCTAAACTGTTAACAACTACACTGTGCAACACACGGCACTCAAACACGGGGTTGGACTTTACCCACAAAGTGAGCCTGGCTTTGATTCTCAGCCTCTTAGTCTTCTCAATAGGGAACAAACAAAACTAATCTTTATTTTATTTTTTCCTATTTAACTTTGTTGCACTGCATTTATTGCATTGCGCCATTGTTGCTGTGGCCATGAGCTGAAACCTACTCCCCAGGAAGGCCGAGAGGATTGAACGAGGACCCTTCTTGTTTTGAGGTGACAGTCTGCACTGATTCACCACTCTGCCGCCTGAAAACTCCAAATAAATTGCATTTTTGTTTTGTGCTGGACTTATAAAGTGTCAAATTATTGCTAATATATTCATCATATCAACATTTTAAGAAGACAAAAAGGCTGATGATCCGTTTATAGCTTGGAAAATGATCCGCAAGTGCCTGGAAATCTGCAAAAGATAGCAGGAGTGTGTCTGCTTGTGCGAAGAGAAGATTTTAGCCCGGCCAAAAAGCTGGTGTTTTTTTTGGGTCTACATTTTAGAGATGGAAAACGAAGGAAGACTGGAAAACAACATAAACAAGTGGAGTTGGAGCTGACTTTGGAGAGCAGTAAGAGGCTGAGAGCCTAGCTTCACTGTGTGCTGACATTGTGTGTGTTCGTCTGGTAAAGCTGATCTATTAATCAAGAGAATTCTTACTAACTCGTAGCCTGACACCTTTACAGATGCACACTAAATGAAAACGTATGGCATTAAGAGTTTCTGGACCTTGAGAACCTTTTCATACAGTAATTCCTATAACTCTTGGAGGAAGGACAGGTTTTTTTAATATTTTTTATATATTCAATCTGCAGAAACTTTTTTTTAGTTCCTGACAATTTAGGGTACCCATACACGTTCCACAAAAATATGCCATACGGTTTGCTTTTCTTAGCTTTGTTCTTATCTCTGAACACTTCACATGGACCTTGTGACCTCTTCGGTGAATCTCCCCCAGAATAGGAGCCTCCATTTTTAATGACTAAATGCTGCCACTGCTGCGGAAAATAGTTACTGTTAAGGCAAGAGGTGCGGGAGCTGTTATCGCTGCAAAAGTCCTGGCAAGTGCATTTGGAGAGTTGTGTAACTGTATCGTTATGTGTCTGTATGTAATCAGATCTGAAAATGTGTAAAGGAATCCTTAAATTCATTTTGAGCAATCTGATTACACACAGACACATTGAGATCCAGTTACACACTCAACTGAAAATTTTACTGCTACAGTAATAGCCCTACACAAAGAACCTCGGCAGTTACTATTTATATGCATTACTGGACTCGTGGATCAGGGGACTGAAATTCAATTTACATTCAATTAAGTTATATTTATATAGTCCCATTTCGCAACAGCAGTCATCTCAAAATGCTATATGGTAAAGGCATCACAGTGTCAGAGCGAGAACTCTGCAGTCAATCAAGTTCTCTTACTTGATTGCTAAAACAGAAGCCTCCTGACTGAGGCTAGGACATTTAGAAGACAAGAGGGAGACAGACAAACAAAGAGCTAAAAAAAAATAAACAGGATGAGACGCCGATTGTGGGAGAAAGTAGACAGAAGTTACGGACATGTACGAGTGGCATGTAAAAGAGGAAATGGGACAAGAAAACGCTCAGTGCATCATGGGCTCAAGGGAAGTCCCACAGCATCCTTTGATTAAAGCAAAAACCATTAATCTGACTTAATCTTAAAGTTAGATTAATAATCTTAGAAATGGATTTTGTTTGACTCTGAAGCCAAACTGGGAGCTAGTCCAAGCCTGACAGCTGAAGACACTGCCTCCCATTTTACTTTTAGAAACTCTAGGAACTGAGAGTGACGTGCTGAAGTGGGATGATCTATAAGATCGTTAAAATATGAAGCGTACAGTGATTCAGAACTTTGTATGTGAAGAAAAGTCTAGAATTAACAGGAAGCTAGTGAAGCCAATCAACTTAATGTGGGGGTAATTTGCATTTTCGAAGAAGCTTCTTGGACGAGAGGTGAAAAGTCCTCAAGGAAAGTCCTGAGCTTGCAGCAGAAGGCCTGGGTCTAGCTGAATACAGCTGCCTGCTCAACCTGTGAGCTAAACTGGCCCTTAAGGATGTTCTTAATGTAATTAATTTTTTTAATGTGCAAGCTGAAGGACATATGTTCCAAAATGACTTAAAGGTTACTCGCAGTAGAAGTCTCTCGTGAATGTAGCGTGTAAACAAACATTACACATACACGGCGTCTCGTAAGCTGGCAAAGACGTGCAGGTTATAAATACAAGGCTGCACACTCAGACCTAGGTGTTTGCACACAAACAGATGCACACCTAGGCAATATTACACACGCATACGCGCGCACGTTAGAGGGAAGATGCATCATAAAAACGGAGGAAAGTAAAGATGAAAGGTCAGCGTGCTGAAAAGCAGCCACGTCTAGTTCACACTGCATTTACTAGGGTCCCGGTGCAGCAGTAAAAATAGCGAAGTGTCTGCAGATTTGCTTTCATCTCACAGTTATTATGTGTAAAGTCTGAAGTGTCAGGAGAGTGTGCATGAGTGCCTGTGCGAGCATCTATAGGTAGGCGGACTTTCACACATACATCAGCCTGTGTGGGAAAGCATTAGTGCTGCATGTTTTCTGCTTGGTGGGAGAAACCAGGCAGCAGATTTTTATAGCAAGCACATGCATTGATTATAGTGTTCCATGTTTACACTGATGTATCAAGGATTAGGAATGGAATGAAGGGCTTTCTGCGTATTGTCCTCTCTGGATCCAAATAAATGCAGATTGAGATCAAAGCCAAAAGAACCTTGCCAGGCTAATGCTCAAAAATCACACTTTTATCCTGCATTCACTGCATGTGTGTGCGGGACCATGTGCACTTCTCCATGCAGCGACAGAAAGGCTCTAAGTGCAGCCAACAATGAGGTGATCAAAATGTCAGACTATACAGAAGGCAAAAACACATTGCTTCGTCAGTGATCTGTGGATTAGTTATTTGTCCATGGATCTGTATTGATTTTTGTGGCTTTATAACAGCTAAAGACTAAAACCTGTGAGGCATTATGACTTGTGCTAAAGAGGATATATTATATATGAGAGGAAAGTCTCTCATTTTGTACATACACAGAGCAAAGCAGGAGGATATCACAGTTTGGTTTTGCCTGCCTGATGGTATCAGGCTAACTCTGCAGATGTCCTTGTCCCCAACAACCTTTTCTGCTTCTTCTTGGGAGGTTATGAAGTGTTCCCATACTGCGTGAACTCTGTAACTCCATTGTGTTCTGGGTAGAGGTCAGGGTCTCTTACCAGTTGGTTTTTCTTGGAAAACATCCAGTGAAGGTCACACAGGAAACTTGAGCTTCATCATCTGGCTACTTTTAAATGAGCTAACTGGATGTCTTATCCTTTATACAAGCATTGTTTCAGCTAAAAGTTCAGTGCATTTGATAAGCATGAAAATTACCACACCAGCCAAATCTCCGGTGAGTCTTTGATCTGCTCTGGGGTCTCCTCTTCGTAGGACATGCCCAAAACACCTTACCTAGGAGATGTCCAGGGGGCATCCTAATCACTGTGGATCACCAGCAGTTCTACTCTCGAATGACCAAGCTACTCACCCTATCATGTATCAGACGCTGATTCAATCTTTCTGTCAATCTCCCACTCCCACTCTTTCCTCACCAAGTGCAAGCTCTACTTGGTAGTACACGATCCTGAAATACTTAAACGCCGCTAATTAGGGCAGCAACTCAACACCCGTAGTGTGCACTTCACTATTTTCTGACAGAGAATCAAAATGATTCTCTGTCAGAAAACAGTGTGAGGCCACCACCTAATGAAGCCCACAGAATAGAACATCATCTGTAAAAAGCAAAGATGAAATGTTGAAGCCAACAAAGTGTAGATGCTCCAACACCTGGCTACACCTAGATATTCTGTTCACAAAAACTATGAACAGAATCAGTGATTAAAAGCAGCCTTGGCAGAATCAAACACCCACTTAGATGAGCCACATTTAAAGCTGGCAATGTGGATTAGGCTCTTGCTGTGGTTGCACAGGTACCAAATTGCCATTTACGATGACCCAAATCCAGAGTCATCTAATGGTTTGGCAAAATCACTTTGAGGCTGACTGAAAGTTCCAAACTCAATGATTTGAACAAAAATATTGCATGAACCATTAAAAAATTTCCATTGCTACATATTATGCTTACACATTCTGAAAATGCTCTGAGAACGAGTCCAGCCACAATAGGGAGGAAACTCATCTGGTGGAACCAAGTTTTTAATATTTATTAATGATGTAAACAACAGAAGTAGAAGGATGAACTCATGAGCTCAGATTGAGCCAAATGCTTCACAACTGATTGGATATAGCTTCATAATGCAAATGGACCATGTTTTTGTACTCTCACAGTAACTAGTTTGTATGGTTTCCCAAAATACAGGCGTACACAACTTTATTCTATATACTACAAGTACTTTGCTGTGAGGTGACAAAGTCAACCACTTCACTGAAAATGATCCAAAACATATTGCTATAGCAACTCTACAGTTGCTCAAGGCAAAAAATGTGTGTATTCATTAATACAATACAGTCACCTGATGTCAGTCCATTAGAGCATACTTAGACATACATACAGAGAGACCCACAGAAAAGCCACAGAAGGTGGCTGCAGTGAAGGCCTGGCAATTTAGTGCCAGCCTGCAGGAAACAATTCACTGTTTTTAGGAAAGACTCTACATCTTTAGACTATGAAATGTTGACATTATAGCTGTTTCAATCACTGCTGAAGAAGGTCATCGTCTCATGAAGCCAATTTAAAAACAAGGCAAAGTTTGCACTTCTAGGTTTAGTTAAATGTACACTTGACTCTACTCTGTGGTCTTATATTGCAGGCGGTGTGTACATGGGCCAGCCTCAGATGCAGTTCACTCCACAGGGCTACGCCACAGCAGTGGCTGGAAGTATCCCACCGACCACCGCCATGATGGGGGGAGGGGCCATGGTGTCTGGCATGGCCCTGCCAAATGGGGGCTACATGAGCATGCAGCAGGGTGCGATGCCTGCCAACCAAGGGCAGAACATGTACAGCATGCAGCAAGGACAGTGGAGTATGGGCCAGGTAACGGAAGAAATTCAAACTTTTGTATTAAAGAGCAATCAGAAAGATGATTAACATTTAGCTTTTTGCCCACTCCAATTGCCGTGAATATATGGATTCACACTTACTTCTGTTCCCCAATTCTGTGTGGAGCTCAGTGCAGTAATAACCTCACCAATTTAGTAAAAGCCCAAGAGGTGCAGCTTTAATCAGCTATTCAATCTTTTTTATAACCAAGGTTATGGTATAATAATATCATGAGTTTTTTTTTTACATTCTGTCACATTCCTTTTTTTCTTTGTTCCTAATTCAGCCCAGAACAGTACATTACTTAGTATATAATCTTTCATGCAAGACCTTTTAATACCACTTAGAATGCAGAATTAAATTTGATGATTCGTGTGATTTCGTCATTGGTAATTACTTTTTTTCAGCCAATTTGGAATGAAATTACATATTAATACCATAGACTGTATATAAACAGATGGTCATAGCCACCATGATGCCATCCACTGGTTTCTGGGCTTCCTAATTTGAAGTCTCAATGATAGTGTCTTACCAACTACAATAAAGTTTCACATTGAACTGAATTCACATGCATCGCGGGTCACAGCTCATTAAGGCCGAGCCACAGCATTTTAATCAGGCTGAAGGCTACGTCCACACTAATGCGTTTTCGTTTGAAAACGCATCTTTTTTTCTCCGTTTCGCCCTCCCGTCCACACTGAGACGGAGGGAAAACGGAGCTTTTTGGAAACGGTGATGTATGTTAGTCATATGATGCAGTCATGTGACCACTTTAACTAAGATGGTCAGACGGCATCGTACCGCAGTTGTTTTGTTGTTTTGTTTGCTCAGTTTCAATCAATAAGTTTTTAGTGGCCGTGTTGAAGATTAATATGTACTCATTTGTGACTCGGAGCAACAGCTCCACCTCATTATCATTCCATTTGACACATTCGGTGCTTTGTCTCGCCATTTCGCCGCTCGTTTTAAAGAGCCGGAAAGTAAACAAACAACAGGCAGGTCGGCTCGTCTAACATTTCACGCATGCGCGGTACTGGACGCGCAAAGGTGTGAAAAACGGTGCAAAGGTGTGAAAAACGACTCAAAACGATAGTGTGGACGCGGATCGTTTTTCCAGGAAAGCTCCGTTTTTAAAAAGATCCGGACTAGTGTGG
>VUQR01001682.1:13398-32617 GCA_015108515.1 Hemichromis elongatus | reverse complement strand
GGCATCTGCCATGACAGATATTATTTAAGACCTTGTATGTGAGGAGCAGGATTTTGAATTCAATTCTGGATTTAACAGGGAGCCAATGAAGAGAAGCCAATACAGGAGAAATCTGCTCTCTCTTTCTAGTCCCTGTCAGTACTCTGGCTGCAGCATTTTGAATTAATTGAAGACTTTTCAGGGAGTTTTTAGGACTTCCTGATAATAATGTATTACAGTAGTCCAGCCTGGAAGTGATAAATGCATGAACTAGTTTTTCAGCGTCACTCTGAGACAGGATATTTCTAATTTTAGAGATGTTGCGCAAATGGAAGAAGGCAGTCCTACATATTTGTTTAATATGTGTATTGAAGGACATATCTTGGTCAAAAATGACTCCAAGTACCATGCGTGTCTGTGTTTGAAATAGTTGGACGTATTGCTTACTTGCTTTTCTACTCTATTGGAGCACTCAAGATGTCACATTCACCCATTCACGTAAAGTGATTCTAGCGTTTTATTCTACATCCAACTGCTTTCTATTAAACATTCACACACATTCAGACTTTGATAAATGCATCTGGAGCAACTGAGGGTTCACTACCTTCAATACTTGGCATGCAGAAAGATGGCATGCCTCTAAGAGAAGCATCACTCATCCAAGTGACTTCTTCAGTTTCAGCTGACCGCAGATTTCTCCACCCTTATAAACTGTATTTTTTCACAAAGACTGAAACTAGCAGCACTGGCAAACAATGGGCTGTAAACATGGTTATCCCACATGGAATTTGTCAAAGCTGAGAAAGCGCCTAAAGAAAGCTCCAGGCAATGCAGGGGACAAGAAATCTCCTAAAGAAAGCTCCAGGCAATGCAGGGGACAAGAAAGACAACTGCCATTGAAGCAAAAACTCTTAGTGATCTCTTATGTGTCAGGAGTATCAGAACAGTTGTGACGCATTTTGTCTAAACACCGCGTTTCTGTGGCTTTGAAACCCAAAACATGCTGCGCCAAAAATTGGTCCACCCCAAGGATCGGGTCCCCCGACACAAACAGAGTAATATAGTGTACACTGTTGCGTGCCAGGAGGATTGCCAGGATTTATACATTAGGGAAACCAAAGAATCTCTAGCAAATTGGATGGCAAACCAAGCGCTAACTCATCAGGCCAGGACTCCGGAGTCTATTTACAGCTACAGGCTAGTGGACGCTGTAAATGAGGATGTACTCATCCTGGGCGAGGAGGAACTCTGGTTTATGAGGGGAGTTAAGGAGGCCATTTATGTGAAAAGGGAAAGACATCTCTGAATGGAGGAGAGGGCCTAAAGGTACATTTTTCACCTTCTTACAATTCTGTGATTGCAGCCATTCCCGATTTCAATGATGAGGATGTACACATGTGGATGGTACTCATGGCCATTGATTAACGGTCACTGATTAGTTTGACATGATAATTTGCATATTAATGATCAAGAAATTGACCTCACAGACCATTGTTCGCCAGAAGAACTCACTTGGATGAGTGACAAAACATTTCTCCCACGGAAAATGCTTTTTCTTTGATTACTGCTTTGCACACTTTTGGCATTCTCTCCATGAGCTTCATGAGGTTGTCACCTGAAATGGTTTTCCAACAGTCTTGAAGGAGTTCCCAGATATGCTGAGCACTTGTTGGCCTCTTTGCCTTCACTCTGCAGTCCATCTCATCCTAAACTATCTGGACTGGGTTTAGGTTAGGTGACTCTGGAGGTCAGGCCGTCTGGTGCAGCACTCATTCACTCTTCTTCTTAATCAAACAGCCCTTATACAGCCTGGAGGTGTGTTTGGGGTCATTGTCCTGTTGAAGAATAAATGATTGTCCAACAGGATGCTGTGGTAGCCATCCTGGTTCAGTGTGCCTTCAATTTTAAATAAATCTTCAACAGTGTCACCAGCAAAGCACCCCCACACCATCACACCTGCTTCTCTATGCTTTATGGTGGGAACCATGTATGTAGAGATCATCTGTTCACCTTTTCTGCATTGCACAAAGACATGGTGGGTGGAACTAAAGTAGTGCTTGATGGTTTATGTGACTGCACTTGAGGACACATTCAAAGTTTTACAAATTTTCTGGACTGACTGACCTTCAGTTCTTAAAGTAATGCACACCTGTGAAGTGAAATCCATTTCAGGTAAAAACATCATGAAGCTCACAGAGAGAAGGCCGAGGGTTTGCAACAAAGCAAAGGGTGGCTACTGTTAGTCCAAAATATAAAAATGATTAGAATTATTTATCATTTCATTCTTTGATTCACATATTTGATATCTTCAGTATGTATCTACAATGCAGAAAGTAGTAAAAATGAAGAAAAAACAGTAAAGAGAGAATATATGTTCAAACTTTCCTGACAAAGTAAAATGTAGACTGTGCAAAGCAGAGCTTTCCTCCACGACAAAACTACTGCAGTACACGAGCACTTTAAATGCCGTGTGACCTCAACTCTGAACGGGTCTGTTTTAGCGTTACGAAGCTTGTACGTTAGATACCTATTGGAAATGTAAATGTGAAGTAGCTACACTGTCTCCCAGTTCTTTTTTCTTCTTCTCACAATAATATTAGCCTTTATTCTGAATTGTAACCCTCTTTAACCTAATGTTAGGTTGTTAATCTGTGGGTTGGACCATATCATTAATTAGCTTTTTTAACTTGTTATTTTGGACTGGAAAATAAAATCTTTTTGTTTTATTTTGAATCTTTATTTGAACTTTATTTGAAGCTATTTTTAGTTTCTTATTTGCACATTTTTTGATGTGTTTTTGATGTCTTTTTTTATGTATTACCTAATATTTTTATTTATTATATTTTCAGTCATTATGATCTTATTGAGCAATATTAAAATTTGAGTACTTTCAGATTCATATGTTTCTGGGAACATTATTTTAATTTGCTGTGGGACGAGACAACAGAGTGGTATTCACTGGTGTGCAGACTTGAGCAGGTGAGGTATCAGAGCCTAGGACAGGAGGTTTGACCACAGGAAACACAGATTTATTAAAGAGTTATTAAACCAATCGTTGACTAATGGACTAATCGTAGAAAAATTAGGCAAAAAAAATCAGCTATCAAAATTATCATTTGTTGCAGCCTCACTTCAGATCTCTCAACTGGTCCCAGTCACTTGACTTTAACCCTCACCTGCTTATATGAATGGGAATTGTGAACCAGTTCCCTGTAGTTTAATTACTTGGAATTGTTAGTCTGCTTGCCTATCCACCACATTTATCCACTCCACTTGCAATTCTGCTACAATCAGCTAATATTTGTTGTTGGGGGAGGAGAAATGGTGCAGTCTACAACGTGGATAGTTTATTTTTATTGCACAAAAGTATGAGAGCATGATGGTAAAGTGCAAAATCCATCCAGAAAAGAAACAACTGAATTATGCTGCTAACACACCTTTGGTTCTTTGGAAGCACCTGCACAGACGGCATGCTAACTAAGCTAGCCAAGAATCCATAGTGATGATAAAGCTTAGTGAATCCTGACCTCAGCCCACCAGTCAAAACCTGAACTTAAACAGGTAACCAAAGCCTGACTGCTTTTGTTCTTCCTGTTTATCAGTCAGGTTGCAGCCTCCGTTTCTACCTGTTCATGTTTTTAAAGTAGAATCATTGTGATGATGACAAAGTCTATTTGTACTGTTTTTCATCTTTGCTTTTTGTTGTCAGTTTTGTGTTTAGAGATTCTTATTGCTACAGCACGGTGGCGAGGTGATTAGCACTGTTGCCTCACAAAACGGAGGTCCTGAGTTCGATTCCAAAACCTAGCAGCGGCCTTTTGCACGTTCTCCCCTGTGTGTGTGTGTGGGTTCTCTCAGGGTAATCTGGCTTCCTCCCACAGTCCAAAGAGAGGCAGTTAGTGTCCGAATGGTTGTCTGTCTCCGTGTGTTAGCCTTGTGACAGATGGGTGACCCTGACAAGAATATGCGGAAGAGAATGGATTTGTTTTGCCGTGTATGAGTGCAGTGTATGTGTTTATATTAAATGGTAGGTATGATTATTTGTGAGACAATGTGATTCTTATCAACAACTAAAAACACCTTCTCTTTGGAGTAATTAAGTAACATATTGCATTGTTCTTAAGGAAAGTGTTTTGTGTAATATGTGTAGTACATTGATGTTTGAGCAATGACCCTAACACAGATCACAACAACATGAGGAAATAGCTCCAACACGCACAAACTTTTACAACACGCACAAACTTTTGACAAATGAAACATTGGTAACCTAATAAACAATCAATAAGAAATCAAATCGATAAGTGATTTCAATAATTAAATCGTTTTCGCCAAATTCTTATCAATTTCCATACCCACCTGCTCATCTGTCTCCTATAATCACCACACAATATTTCTACCACTGGCTACCAGTTACATTTATTTCTCTCTTGGCCTGCTTCTAATTAATGACCTGTCTTTTTTTTTTTTATTCATCCCTGTTGACAAAACTCAAGCTAGTTTTTATCCTTCAGTAAAATCCTTTACATGTGTTATGCCTCATTTGAGTCTATCAAGTCTACAGCACACACATGTTTTCATGGCTGTGGGTGGTTTAAGCAGTGTCTTGATTTAATGGAATGTCTCGATTTGTTTTATTTTGAATATTTTCTGGTGATTCTGAGTTTGTTCATTGAATCATATTTTTCTTTTCCTTAGTTCCTGGTTATAGTTTTGTTCATATTTTTCTTTTTGCATGTTCCTGATCAGCTGTATTGTCAGTTCCTGGTTGTTTTGAGTTTAGTTTCATCCTCTTGTGTCCGTTCCCCTGTATTACTTCATTTGTGTTTTTTTTTCACAAAGCAAAGCAAATAAAGTAGAGAGCTTACCTCCTCCACAATGGACATTACAGTCTTGCCAGCTACTATGTGTCCAGATGTAGAGATACTCGGGTTCCTTTTGTTCCTCACTGCTCCTGTTCTGACTTGTGTTTAAAGACACTGTGTACTCATAGTGGATTCCATAGCTCTGGTCATGAAATAGCAGTACCTGTTAATATGACATAGAAGAGTTTAAGGACAAGGGAAGTTGTACCTATACCTTACCAAAGTTCTCCACATTCATTTGCTTTCTAGCTCTAAAATATTGTTGATAAACATAGCCAAGTTTATAGCTGTTCTTTAAACTTTAATAATAAAGCAGAGATTTATAGAGATTTATTTATAGCAGCACCAGAAGCAAGGTGGCTATTTAAAAAGGTAAACAGACACATCATTTCTGTCTTTAAAAAGACTGACAAAATCTAAGGGATGCAGATGGACTGAGATAGGAAGGCCATAGTCTCAGGAAGACTGCTGTTTCTATTTGAAGTGTTTAAATACAATGAAAACATGGCAGTGTTCTGGGAACTTCCTGCCCTTCTACAAAATGGCTAAAATGGTATTTAAAATTGTTTATTTGCCAAGTTGTCTGATATGTTTATAACACTGGTCCACGCTGGGAGTTGTGTACTTTTTTATTGATTCATGATGCTTGAATGAATCACAGGTTAGCATTAAGTGGCCTAATACACGAAAATTTACAGTTACAAAAACAGAACTGAATAAAAGCAACAAAAGAAAAAAAACTGCTACTTAAATATAGTGTATTTAAAATGACTATCTAATTACTTAATACACTGGTCAAAATTCTTAATCGGACAATAGCATTAATAGAAAATTTTAATAGAAAATGTCTCTCTCTCTCTCTCTATATCTAGCTATATATATATATATATACACCTCTCTCTCTTCCTTTCTTCCTGTCAGAGTTTGTTTCTGAGTGCAGAAGGAAACTGTACTCACTGACATCCTTGACTTTCTTTGAAATTTCTCTGTAGGAAAGACCTACATTTTTAAGTGTTATGATAGTCTGTCTCTCCTTAGCGTTACAACTTGTTCTAAAACTTTTGACCGGTAGTGTGTATACAAAAAGTTTTGACACACCTTCTTATTTACTGTTTTTTCTTTATTTTTTACTACTTTCTACATTGTAGATAAATACTGAAGACATTGAATATGTGAATGAAGATATACAGAATTATGAAGAAAAGAATAAAACTGATAAATAATCTAAAAATGTCTTATATTTTAGATTCCTCAAAGTAGCCGCCCCTTGCTTTGTTGACAGCGCAGCAAACCCATGGCCTCTCAGTGAGCTTCGTGATGTTTTTACCTGGAATGGATTTCACTTCACAGATGTGCCTTGTCAGGGTTCATTTGTGAAATTTCTTGCCTTCTTCATGGGGTTGGGACTATCAGTTGTGTTGTGCAGAAGTCAGGTTGGTACACAGCTGACAGCCCTTTTTGACAACTGTTAGAATTTATATTATGGCAAGAACCAATCAGCTTAGCAAGGAAAAAGAAAGTCCATCATTACTTTAAGAACTGAAGGTCAGCCAGTCCGGAAAATTGGTAAAACTTTGAATCAGTCTCCAAGTGCAGTTGCAGAAACCATTAGGCTCACATGACAACCGCCCCAAGAAAGGAAGACCAAGAGTGACGTCTGCTGCTGATAAATTCATTCTAGTCATCAGCATCAGAATTCACAAGTTAACAGCACCTCAGACTAGAGCCTAGATAAATGCCACACAGAGTTCCAGCAGCAGAGACAACAACTATTCAGAGGAGACTGCGCAAATCAGGGCTTTATGCTGGAATAGCTGCCAAAAAACCACAACTAAGGATAAGCAACAAGCATAAGAGATTTCTTAGGGCCAACAAACACAAGAAATTGACATCTGTGCTTTGGTCTGATAAGTCCAAATTTGAGATCTTTGGTTCCACCTGCCGAATGGTCGTTATATGCACGGTTTCCACTTTAAAGCATGTGGGCGTGTGATGATCTGGGGTGCCTTGCTGGTTGGGGATTTATTTAAAACTGAAGGAACACTGAACCAGCATGGCTGCCACAGCATCTTGTAGCGACATGCAATCCCTGGTTCTGGTTTGCTTTTAGTTGGACCATCATTTATTTTTCAACAGCACAATGACCCCAAACACACCTCCAGGCTGTATAAGGGCTGTTTGACCAAGAAGAAGAGTTAATGAGTGCTGCACCAGACGGCCTGACCTCCACAGTCACCTAACCTAAACCCAGTCGAGATGGTTTAGGATGAGATGGACTGCAGAGGGAAGGCAAAGGGGCCAACAAGTGCTCAGCATATTTGGGAACTTCTTTAAGACTGTTGGAAAACCACTGTAGGTGCCGATCCACAATGTTCAAAGCAGTAATCAAAGCAAAGGGTGGCTTTTTTGAAAAATCGAAAATATAAAAAATGTTTTGAGTTATTTCACACTTTTTTGTTTACTACACAATTCCATATGTGTTCCTTCAAAGTTTTGATGCCTTCAGTGAGAATCTAAAATAAAGAAATTAGAAATAGAAGATCTTTTCTGTCTCTCTCTCTCTGTCTATATCATATATATGTGTGTGTGTTTCCATGACTAGCATTACAAATCAGTTTACCATGAGATGTAAAGGAGTCTTAGTGGGTCCCTTGGCAGACATCTTCTCCCATATTCCTCTTCTGACATAGCGCACTGTGGTTCCAGCCAGCTCAAACTCTCCTGGAAGTTCAATTTTCCAGTCATTGTTGATGGACCTCTTACTTGAGTCTTTGAGAGCTAGTAAGTAAGACACAAGAAGTTATATTTCTATTTATATATATATATATATATCAATATGTGTACGTAAATACATATTTATGCATACTACTTAGTGGGATTCACTATTGCGATAAGGGGAAATGAAGAGCAAAAAAGAATTTGCTTTTTCCTCTTTTTTACATAGTTGCCCATCCACTTTGTCACAAAACAAAGAGCCATTGAAGCGTATTGGTAGTTTTCTGAAGGCCAGACAGCTGACTACTTCACCAACCTCTCACACTACCATAATAGACAATCAGAGTGGACTTTGCTTCACATGATCTAAACTATATTTCTTCCAATGTAGTAATGTGTATGATCTTGAGTTAAATCTAACAGAACCAAAGTTTAGTTTGTGTTTCAGCTGTCAGTTTTACCAGTTACTGTAATACTTAGCAACCTTTAAAAAAGCTAGCCTGGTACAATTCAGTTAAAAAGGGTGAACTAACCCCTAGATTTCTGTAAAATAGAGTACGATTTTCAAGTTTGAAAAGCCCAGATGATGCATCTGATGTATATGTTCTATGTATTTGCTCAGATTCAGTGTTGTTGTATTAGCTGTATAATAATTCCAACAGGCAGGCTATCAAAGTGTTGATATGCTGATGCTTTTTGTTGACTATGTAAGCTTCTGTTTGATTAGCTTCTGAAAAAAGTATCCTCTGGTCTTGCTAGGCTGCTAGTAGGATGAAACGGACAAAAACATTAAGCTGAAAACACTATATTAGTCTATGTGTCAAAATAGCCCAAAGTTTTTTTATAGCCAAAAAATTTTTTTCTCATCAAGATAAGATTAAAATTAACATTTTGTCATATCTTCATAAGTAGTAAAGTAGTGTAATCCTTTCTTTACAAAGAAAAATGGTGTCTAATGTGTCAGCGTGTCTAAAAGTAAGCAGCATTGTTTGAGAGGAAATACAAAGTCATCAGGAAAACACAAACATCGTTACCCAAAAAACTATGTGAAGGTTTGTCCTCCACTACTCTGATCCTTCTAGCTCCTGCAGGGATCACCACAGCTTCAATATAGCCTGATAGAGACACAGAAGCAGGACATAAAAAAAATAATTCAGAAGCATAAAGAGGTGGGCAAAAAAGGATGGGCTGGTGATTTCTGTCTACAACAGGGATGTTGATTTAGACATGAATTTATTTCCGTACTCGTGCTTACTCAGACAGCGTCTGAGGATCCTTCTCCCTCAGAATGATTTAACCTCGCTGCCATAAAGAATGCTTCAGGAAATCATCCCTACTGTTCTCTTTAAAGCTGTATAAAAACTCTTCATACTGTGACAGGTGAACATACCTTTCAGAAATAAGATCCCAATCATATATTTTTTTACTATAATTTTATGCAGTTGTTTGTCATAGTGTACATATTTGTTGAATGCAATTTGCACTTCTCTCTTAGGCAATGTCAGTCTTACTTTCACTTTTTTTAACTAACTTCACATGCCATGAGACATGTTGGTCTGATTTTTGAACCACTTCGAACGATTTCTCAATCTGGAGAAACAGCTCAATTCTGAGCACCTCATAATGAACTGAGCTACTAACGCTAACACTCCTTTTCCATTAGTATCTATGGAATTCGCCATGACTTGACTGAAATTGACTGGTTTTCCATTGCAAGTACTACCTATCCTGCATGGTTGTACTTCCATTGCAAGTACTACCTATCCTGCATGGTTGTTATCATAGCAAGGGATCCAAGCATCCCACGACGTAATTAATACGTGACACAAACGCTAGAATAAAGGTGGACATCGGGGCAAGAATATACCTGCTGCTCATTCTGTGGCTTTTTGCCAGACACGGGGACCATTGTGTTGTTTTGTAGCCATTTCCCCCGTTACCAGGTTTCAGAACTGCCGGTTTTAACTTTTGTGAATGAGAAATTCTCATGACCCATCAAGTGACACTACTCACCAGCCAATTGGTGGCATGCAGTCTGACGATGTTGCACTTTAATACATGCTTGGATCACTTGGAACCACGGATACCAGGTACTGTGATCTAATGAAAAACCCTGAAAACCGTGGTGAACTATGCCGAGTTGATGTGAGTAGATACTAATGGAAAAGGGGCCTTAGAGGTATTTTGCCACATCCATCTACCCATTCGGTGGTGGGATGAAAGTGTTTGTCAGTGAAGGTTCTCAGTCATCCAGGTCATCGTAGTCTAAGGAGCTTGGAAAGAAAAAAGTGTCTGGACTTATTTAAGTTGCTTGAATACGTTTCACCTCCCATCCAAGAAGTTTTTTCAGTTCTAGAGTCAAATAGAGGAGAGTCCCATATTTAAGCCCTTGGGAGGGACACTCCCACGTCTTCAAGCAACTTAAAGAAGTCCAGATGGTTTTTTCTTTCCAAGCTCCTTAGACGACAAAAGTGTTTGCCTCATTTCTTGATTTCCTATTTTTTTGTATATTTGTCACACTTAAATGTTTCAGATCATCGAACAAATGTAAATATTAGACAAAGATAACATAAGTAAACACAAAATGCAGTTTCTAAATGAAAGTTTGTTTCATTTAGTGGAAAAAAATCTGAACCTACATGGCCCTATGTGAAAAAGTGATAGCCACCTAAACCTAATAACTGGTTTGGTCACCGTCAGCAGCAAAAACTGCAGTAACTGGCAAGCAGTCTTTTATAGGAGTCTGGAGTTTTGAGTGTCAACTGTCACTTATCTTTGCAGAACTGCTATAATTTAGCCACACTGCAGGGTTTTCAAGCATGCACTGGATTTTAAAGGCCATGCCACACCATCTAATTTGGATTCAGGCCAGAACTTTGACTAGGCCTCTCCAAAGTCTTCATTTTGGATTCATTCTCCTTCAGGATGTTTTGGTAGACAGCAGAATTCATGGTTCCATTTACCACAGCAAGTCTTCCAGGTCCTGAGGCACCCAATCAGCCCCAAACCATCACACCACCACCACATTTTACTGATGGTATGGTGTTCCTTTTCTGAAATGCTGTGTTACTTTACGACAGATGTATTAGGACACACACCTTCTGATAAGTTCAACTTTTGTCTCCTCAGTCCACAGAGTATTTTCCCAAAAGTCATCAAGATGTTTTCTGCCAAAACTGAGATGAGCCTTTATGTTCCTTTTGGTCAACAGTGGTTTTCGTCTTGGAACTCTGCCATGCAGGATATTTTTCCCCAGTATTTTTGTTATGATGGAGTAATGAACACTGACCTTAACAGAGGCAAGTGAGGCCTGCAGTTCTTTGGATGTTTTTCTGGGGTCTTTTGTGATGTTCTTTGAAATTGTTACCAGTACACATCTACATAGTACAGCATCAACTCTTGAAAATTGTGTTAAATAGGTTGGTGAAAAGTCTGCTACCCTGTCCCCTAGACATCTCCATACCTGCACAGGTTAATCATCCAACCAACTGTTCCTTCTACATCTTCTTCTTAGCTGACCTTACTTTCTCATTACAAATCCTCAGCATCCTCTAACCCCTAACCCTCATCATTCACCACCACATTGTTGTACTTCAATGTCAGTAGTATTGATTAGGTTGCCATAATTGTGTTTGATAACTTACCTGCTAAAGTCACAGCTTTACTTACCTTTGCTTGTACGTTCTGCGAGCAAAGCTGCACACTTTGGGAAGGTTCTCACAAGAAAATTTGCTAACCCAGGAACATCAGCAGTGCTTGTACAACAGAGGGGCTAGACTTAGGCAATTGATTAAGTGCTGCATTACTCCCTTCTTTAAGCTGCAAGTTACTCGGCAAATGGCAAGGACCCTTCGTAGTCGCATGGCGAATGTGGGACGTAGACTATGAGGTGGTAAAGTCAGATGGGTAGAGCCACACAGATATTGCACCTTAACCCACTAAAGCATGAAAAAAGGCTGAAACCCCTTTTCTGGTGAGCCTGGTTAAGGAAAGAGATGAGTTGGGGTCTGTGGTGCAAAATTCCTCTATTCCTGCTTCCCTCCATTGTGATAACCATCTCACACAGGCCCAGAGAGCAGATGTTGCTGCATTGCAGCTGTGTTCTCCACTGAGCACAAGAGACAAATTGTGAAAAAGGAATTGGTGGAAAGCTTAAGGTGGAAGTAATAGAAGAGTTGCACAGCGCTTGGTGTAGCACCATAGTTCTTGTAGTGAAAAAATATGGGTCATACGGTTCTGTGTTGCAAGGTGAACTTAGTCTCACGGTTTGATGCTTATCGACCCATGCGCTGGGTCGATGAGCTCCTTGACCGATTAGGCGCACCTTGCTTTTTATGACGCTGGATTTAACCAAGGGCTACTGGCCCATTCCTTTGTCTATGGAAAAAAACACGGCCTTCTCCACTCCGTACAGTTTGTACCATTTTGTCCCATTTTGTCACACTTCCGTTCAGCCGGTTTGGAACCCCTAACACTTACCAGCGCTTTATGGACTGGGTGCTGCATCCGTATGCTGAATAGGCTGCCATTCACAACTCATTCACAATGAATCCTTTCACTAACTTTGTTTTAAACAAACGACTTTCATTTTAAACAACTATTTCTAACTTGTCACATGACTGCTTCATTAGTCTGCACCGTTTCTTCAAAAAAAGCAACAAGTTAAACTAAATGTGAACATTGCCAGACATGGAAAATAAAGTTCCGTCTTAGTATTATTAAAAAAGAAAAAAAAAAAAAGAAAACCAGACACTTGTGAACATATATATATATATATATGTATAATAAAAGCTTGAGGGTCCTGCGCAGTATCTTAGCTGTTCCTAGGACTGCGTACTTCTGGACAGAGATCTCCGATGTTGTTTCTGGGATCTGCTGGAGCCACTTGCCTAGCTTAGGAGTCACTGCACCTAGTGCTCCAATTACCTTTACCCTCCACAGCTTTTCGAGCTCTTCTCTGAGCCCTTGGTATTTCTCGAGTTTCTCGTGCTCCTTCCTCCTGATGTTGGTGTCTAAGGGACTGCTATGTCAATCACTACGGTCGTGTATATATACATATAGTGTGAACGTGTGGACGTGCACTTTTTTATTGCGGCTGTCGACTTACACACACGGCTGCAGCTTTTCAGCGGATGTGCATATTATTAACGTAGCAGCCAAAAATTTCTTTGTTCCACTGTAAAAGTGATTCTGATGTTAAACATTAGTTTTAGTTCCACATGACTTTTCTGCCAAGTAACTTGCGCCCCACCTGTCAGAACTCTGTGCCACTAGTGTGGCGCACCTCTTTGAGAACCACTGACCTAGAGGATGTTATTATCGATAATGACACCATGGCGGCAGATGTGCAGCAGGTGGCAGTGGTCCTGGAGTCCCTGAGGCAGGCGGGGCTCCTGGCCAACCTCAAAGAAGTTTGCAGTTGGACTGAGGGAGGGAACATTATTTGGTCTACCACTCGGGAGCAGGCAGGTGCGTTCACAGGTGGATCAAACAGCAGCCATCGCATCCTGCCTGCATTACTACCACCGGTTCGTGCTCGTTTTTGCGTAGCTGACCAGCTCCTTGCCTGACCTCACCCGAAAGGGTATCCCAGATTTGGCCCGGTGAAGGGAGCAGTGCCAGGCTCCACTTGAGGAGGTGAAAGAAGTTAAAGTCAGAGGGCTGGTGGCCATTTTGTCCCAGCAGGTAAGAGGGGTTCACCGGCCCACCATACACATCAGCTGGAAACTGTCAGAGTGGGAGGCCGGGTATAGCACCAAAGTAGTGACTGGTTGACTGTCTTCATTATTACCTCCTAAGCCACTGTTTAATCCTCTGATCATGTCCCGCTGCAATGGCTCCACTGTATAAGGGACGCCAATGCCCGGATCACACTGTGGTACCTGGCCCTCTGGTGTAGGCTTGGCCGTATGGCTTCCCAGAGTAAGTTGGGCTGTGGGGGTGTGTAGCGGAGTGTCGTTGGTGGCTCGGCTGCAGGGGAGCAGTGGGTTCAGGGTGTGGTATCAAGGAAGGCTGGTTTTCGCAGCTGGCGAGCATCATCTAATCATGCCTTCCCTGTTTCAGTGACCTACACAGAGGAGAGAGAGCTACTGGAGCAGAGAGCCAGCTGCAGCGCTGCTGAGCATTGTGCACTGCAAATGCTGAAGCGCAGAGACCGCAGATCCTTTGGGTTACAGTTGGGTTTAGGATTAGGGTTAGGCAATCATTTTTTATGGTTAGGGTTAGGGTGATAAGCAGCTAAATAAAATCATTATGTCAGTTAGATGTCCTCACTACGATTTAAAAACAGGTGTGTGTGTGTGTGTGTAGGTGTGTGTGAGTTTACATGCATGTGAACTGGCAGATGCTTGGGGAGTTGTAAATGTGTGAGGCTAAACAAATGCACACCCTTTGAATTTTACAACTAATGTTCTCTCATGAACTATTAAAGTAACTGGTGAGCGCTCTCTAACAATAAAAACCAGGGACAATTTTACTAAATAAAGAATGGCACATATGTCCATTAATGTGACCAATTAACCAATACATACTGAATACCCCAACTGACTAAACTGACTGAAATTAAATGGCAAGACAGAAACATCCATCACATCACATTTATAAATGGGTTTGACTTTAAGCTGAAGGTCAATATAATATACCATTCCAAGATTTAAAAAAGAAAACATTCAAATATGTATTTAGAACCTTAAATATTTATTCAGCATCACTTTTGGTAGAATCAATATAAACAATCTATTAAACCACATCAAATTAGGAGTCAATGGCAAAGACTGGGTACTTATTAGAAAAGGCAAAAAAACCTACATACATCTGCGCAGCATACTAGCTAGACATTAAAAGATGTACACTCACCCATTCCCTTAGTGTGGTTGAACTCCCCTGTCACTATTTTACAGGACAGTCCATCTCCATTACAAACACCACAGCGGTCCTCCTTAGCAGATGAGCCAATGATGCTGTCACAGCCGATTTTCTGTCCATAACAAAAAACAAAACAATTGTAAAATTGAGGACTGTTGTACAGTACAATAAAAATGACATCTTTGAGAATGGAATGATGTGATCACAACATTAACAGTTGAAATAAATTATCTAATTTACCCAATAACGGCAAATAATTGACCTTTTCACATCTTTTTATTATATGTTAGGACTAAAAAAGAACAGGACTTTCTCAGGTCAACAGAAAATGCTGCCCATTAAAAAACAAGATCAATATTAAAGAATCTCTTTCTTTGCCCCTCTCATGGCATGCCTTACTCACATGCCAGGATTTAAAAAAATTAAGTCCTCCACACCTTTTGCACCCTTTGTTTCTACTGTTTTTGTGAACTTAATACTAGGAGGCGCTATACTGAGGCTTCATTGTTTTTGCAAAGCCCAATTAGGTATTTAAAGCTGACAACAGCTGTGCATTGCATGAGCTGTTTCTTTTTTTCCTTCATACCGTTCTCTACATACTGCTCTCTTTAGTTCTCTTATGTGTTAATCTTGTTTTCATATGTTCAGAGATTTCTATTTTTTTGCTTGCTTTTTTCAGATATGGATTTGGACTTTTGCACTTGTGCACAATTATTTATCAAGGTCTATTGTTGAAGATTAATTTGACTATAGAACAAATCCAATAAACCTGAAAGTTTAGCAATGGAAATGTAAGTTTTAAAATTCTAAGGGGAACACATGTGTGTGAACAATTATTAGGAAATTATTAGCGTGCACAAATATTAGGCAATTGAAGGAAAAACTCAAATTTTCCCATCCTACTTGTTTGATTTTATTTTGTAGGGGAAAGCTAACAAACAAACAACTCAAAATTAACAAATAAACACTTAATATCTCCAAAAATATCTAGTATACAATACAGCCACCTTTCTTTTCAATGACTGCCTACAAAGGGACCACATGTGAAACTAAAATTCACAATAATGCCACTGTGTTTTAACATTATGGTTAGCACGTGTATTTCTATTAATCATTGTTTCATTACAATATAAAGTGTATCTTTGAAGGTAATTTCATTTTGTTTAATGATACTACCCAAAGGACCAACACAAATCTTGGACCTTAAATCCATTTATTTGACAGCATCTGAACATGTCTGCTTCATTTCTCTGTGACACCTGCTCACTTTTACATAACTGTAACAACAGCAATCTTACAAGGCTGGATGTAATAACATTAACATATGACAACTGACACAAAGTCCAGACATCAACAGTCATTCCAGGGCTGACATAGATTTCTGGTCAACATTGCCAGAGACTTTAATCAAATAGAGGCTGTCTGCAGGAGCAGGAATATAATGACTCTAATGGACCTGAGTGATGCACACGTAGCATGTCACAATGACCTCCGAAAGCAGTTTTTTTTTCTAGAGCTGGGAGGTCCCCAGAAGAAAGAAGTCACAAATAAAAAGAAGTCAAACTGTATATGTTATGTTTCATTACATGACTGCAATAGTGTACACATATGTACCTGACATCTACCATTAACACACAGGTCCACCTCATACGGTCCACAGGGAGTCCCATCCATTACTCTGTCAGCCATCAGGACCGGGACATCTCGGCCCACTGGGCTACAGAACAACATGCATGGCTTATCTGCTCATAAACACACAAACACACACACAAAATCCAGTTGTAAGATGTGTGCATGGATTATGTTAGTATGGTAATAAAAACAGACAAGTCTGATTTTGAGCCAGTGTTATTTAGAAATAATATAAATATTAATTGTATGGTAAACTGTGTTCACTAACAATGAGTTCCTGACACCATGCAGTGTGCTTTTAATGTATCACAGGCATCCAATACTAATTCTTAACACTGGATATTTCTGTGCTATAGATGATGAATTATTCACAGACATTTTTCTAGAATTTGTAGCTGCAGTTTTTTACTGATTGGTGAAACTCTGCCTGGTACCATCATACCTAATTAGTTTCAAAATGTTCTTTGTACCGTTTCTTTTTAGTACCACTCAATTTTCCAGCCATTTTTTTCCTGATAAGTGTTGCTGCCATCAAATTAAAAATAAGCTAATATTTATCAACAAAACCCCATCATGCTTATGGCTAATAGGGTAAAAACTGAAGTCAACAGGTGAGTTGATTGATTTCCCCAATTCAAAATTAGAAAATTTTTAAATGAAATCCTCCTACACAGCAATGTAGCCATCCCAGACTGGGTACTCGCTTCCTAATTGCTAAAATTGTGAGACCAGATATTGAGGTAAAAAAGGATAACCCAATACGATACACTGACCTAACCAGTCATGTTAGTGACATTATTTTAAATTACAAAGTGAGATTAAAAGTAACACGTGATATATGTCATGGTACTCTGTGACCGAGTGTGTATATGTTCTAGTGTGAGGGAATATTCTTCGATTTGTTGTTATTCATGGTCATAGTTCTCTTTTTATGGTTTTGTGCTTATGTTATAGTTTTTAGCCTTTAGGTATCAGTCTCAGTGTTTTGCTGTACTCCGCAATCCCTCTGGCTCCTCTGTAAGTCATGTTTCCATGTCACAGTGTCAAGTCTGCATGTTTGTGAATGTCTCATGTTTCCAGTTTTATTTTGACAGTTCCAAGACCTGTGTTCAGTGTTTTCATTTATCTTTTCTTGACTTAATATGTAATTTATCCCAGCTGCATGTCCCTCCCGTGTCTCATTCCCTCATTATCCTCTGTGTATTTTTCAATTCAGTTCAATTTTGTTTATACAGCACCAAATCACAACAGCAGTTGCCTCAAGGCGCTTTATATTGTAAGATAGACCCTACAATAATACATACAGAGAAAACCCTATGACCCCCTTTGAGCAAGCACTTTGGCGACAGTGGGAAGGAAAACCTTACAGCGTTCTGACTTTTTGTCAGCCTGGCTACAGTGCTGAAGAGAAACCTAGGGTTGTTCTTATTTTCTACAATCAGTGAGGAAGTAAGATGTTCTAGCTTTACAGAGGGCTTTCTTATAAAGCAACAAACTATTTCTCCAGGCTAAATGATGATCTTCTATATTTGTGACACGCCATTTCCTCTCCAGCTTATGCGTTATCTGCTTTAGGCTACGTGTTTGAGAATTATACCACGGAGTCAAATACTTCTGATCTTGAGGCTCTTTTCTTCACAAGAGCTAAAGTATCCAGAGTCATACAGAGTGAAGAGGTAAAATTATTAACAAGACAACTGTTGGAGTAGCGTTCAGGTAGCTGCTCTGCTCTGTGAAGATGATAAAAGGCTCAGGTGGACAATAGAAGATCACAAATAACACCTGGTTTTTGAGTTTTTCAGGTAGAGTGGACAAGGCTAAGCATTAGGCAGCAGCAGCGGTGGCGACGGGTGAATTCTTCCACGTCGCCGCAGCGGGACTGGCCACCTTCCTGGCAACAATGTGGTTGGAGGCTGAGAAGCCTGTCTCCTTTGCATCAACATCCTCAGCTTCCTTTGCTGCTCACACTTCCAGAAGGAAGCGACAGTTGCTTCTCGCCAAGGTCGGAATTAAAGACCTACCTGGAGCAACCGGCACTTTTATCATATTCCTTCTGTGGCCTGCTACACGGTTTCACTCAGAGACTAAAACTGTCCCCAGTGCTTACTTAGAGGCTGAGTGTGTGGCCGCAGCCACTTCTGAACCCCCAGAGGTTTTGAAACCGGTGCAGCCTGTTTAGCCGTCTGTGTACGCTTGAAGCTCATCTGAGCAGTCTTAGCCTCCTGTCTCTGCTGAGAGCTCAGCCAAGCTTATCCAGCCAGCTACTTACTCTACAATGCTGTCAGTGCCTAAGAAGTGTCCTGAGTAGACTGTGTGCACTGCGTAGCTTCAGCTAGCTCTGTCCCTGCCAGGGGTCTCCCCACCATCTGGTTCTGATTCAGCTCCATCACAGCATCATACATGACAATGTATGATTTGAAAAGCGTTGCCATAGTTATGAAAATGACATCTGATGCCCAGACATACTTCAAAATTTTTATAAATAGCTGTTTCGAGGTATCTTTCTAAACTGCCGACGTGATTTTAGATTTTAGATAGATTTTTACAAACTACACACTATGGGGAGGCATGTAAAATCTGTAGCTTTTACTCTTTTTACTGTCACTTTCTGTGCAAGGCACTGATTGAAAGGGTACTGTGCAGTATAAAGTTCTTTGGAACTCACCGTCATTAACAATAGCAGTCAGCATGCTGCCCTTCTTGTTGGCTTGTTGGTTGTAGGACAGACACTGCAGATCTCTGAAGCTGGGTGACCCCTTGGGACAGGGAGGGGCTTCACAGGCCTTGTGTTCCACGCTGGCCTGTGGGCAGTGTCGCCCACCTGGACCAGGTCTGCGCACACACACACACACACACACACACACACACATGTTGTGTTTTCATATCTTGTGGGGACATCTCATTGACAGAATGCTTTCCCTTAGCCTAACCATCAAAAATGAATGCCTAGCCCTGACCCTTAACCCAACCATAACCTGTAACCCTTGTAACCCTGACACTAAAACAACATTTTGAGTCTCAAAAATGCCTTCAAACTTGGTCCCCACAAGGGCTGTCGGTCCCCACGAGAATAGTAAACTTCCAATTTTTGGTCTCCACGAAGATGTTTATATCCGGTCCACACACACACACACATACACACACCTCCCTTGTGGCACTTGTGTAAC
>VUQR01001681.1:28996-41882 GCA_015108515.1 Hemichromis elongatus | reverse complement strand
ATGGGAGTCAAAGAGGAGGTATTGGTCCGTGTGAGTTGGCTTCCGGTAAACTTCAATGTTGAGTTTTCCGTTCTCTTCAATGCACACGGCACAGTCCAGGAAAGGCAAACAGTTATTCTTTGTGTCTTCCCTTGGTTTACGACACAAACTGTCTGCCATCTATAATCCAGTTCTGAGATCCCTGCCCAGACGCCTTAACGCCCACGCACATCCTGGGCCATCTGTCCTCTGGAATTCACATGATAGGGTGGGGCCAGGTTTCACAATGAGTTCACCTGAAACCATGGCTGATTGAGACCCACACCCGTTTTCACACCTCGTGTGATTAGGCAGAGGATCAGTAGGGGGCCCATTGTCCCTCTACGAGGGACACTCCCACAAGGCTTAAATATGTGACTCTCCACCATTTGACCCTAGAACTGAAGAAGCTTCTCGGATGAGAGGTGAAACGTCTTCAAGCAACCTAAAGAAGTCCAGACGCCTTTTCCTTACAGCTCCTTAGACGGCACTCAGTTTTATTCACCGAAAATGCACGTCTAACAACAAACGAGACAAGAAAAACACTGAGCAGTGAAGCAAAAAACAAGTTGTAGTAGCCTGAAAATTATACAAATAATCTCGTATATGTGCAGGAGCCATGACTTGGCATTTACTTATTCCTGGCAAATTTTCCACTGGAATTTTCTACTATGAGTCTCAGGTGTTGCACGGCTGAGCTGAGCTTTGTACTCAAGTATTTCTCAAAGCATCACGCTAACACATTAAGAGTAGGGCATGCTACAGATGGCAGGACACCAGTCTACTTATAATCTCACACATTTTAAGCTGAAATTGTTTTATTTTCCTCTGTGTCAATGAAATGGCATTCTCTTCTACTTTACTACAGTTAAATGCTAATTGCTAAATATATTTGGCCTCTTAATTAGCACCTGTTAACTAATCCATAACTAATAATAATACAACGGCCATGGGAAGAGCACACTACTGACAACATTAAAGAGTTTAGTATAACATTAATATGCTGTAGGACAAACTCTTTAATGGGTTAATGTATAAGATTTGAACTGTCAGAAGTCTAATGTGGATCCATCACTTAAGAAATAAACAATGGTTTTATAATAATTAAGCCAAATAACAATTGTGTTCTACTGTTCTGTGAACAAAATCCTAGGGTTTACTATTTCCTTCATGAATTTTTTTATTTGTAACAGTGTTGCATGTTCTTCTTATATTTGTATTTTTTTTTTTAGAGAATTTTAACACCATTTATCATTTTCATCATACATCATTCAAACAAGAAAACCAAAAGGAGATAAAACCCAGGGACCATGAAAAAAAGTTAACTTTTCTTAAGAAAAAGCAGTTTAATCAGTTTTACTCTTGTATTTAATTTATATTCTACATACCCACTGAAAATAATCTTGGTTTGTGGTGAGATTTGCTTTTAGAAGGCCTCGTATTGCCTCTAGTTACAACCAATGTCATGAGAAATACACCAATCAGCAAGCAGCAACCTCCATACTAAAAAAGATAATGTGGAGTAGCCAATAGCAGGAGTTCTTCAAATGAATATTGAGAAGGACGTATAATGTCCTGGATATGTCTTCTTGTCTCGGTGTCCTGATTTTTTCACCTGATTTTTTCACCTGATTTTTTTCACAGAATCAAAGTAAAAGTCCTTTATTAGAATTCAAATACAAGCAGAGTCTCATCATTAAAAGCGTGGAAAGTAAAAAACAAAAAACAAAACACAGTGATAACTGGAGGCTCTCCATAAGTGGGTAATGAGCCAATGAGTCAATGGAGTTTACAAAGTGCTGTATTAGTATTTTTAAATATTTCTAAACATTTTAAGTCTGGCAAATACCTGTATACTACAAACTAATAAAAACTAAGCTAAGATCAAACATTTCCAGTCAGAACTTCAATGGAAATCAACAAATCTACTTTAATTTAACACAATAATTTTAAATGAAATTTATTACAAAATACAAATGCAATTTTTGTGCTTCAGTTGTGCACCAGTGCTTATGCAATTTAACGCAGTACTAATGCTGCATCCGTGCATGCTCCCTGGTAACCACGCTCATCAGTGTTACTGAGCTTAGCACTCCACCCACGGTCTACATATGGCCACGTTTACATGTGTTTAAAGTTTTAGTCAGTGATTTCAAATGAGAGCAGAAAAACCACTGGATGTTGTCATGGTGCCCATGTCCATTTGTTATATTAGGTAAGCATTACCATGTGACAAGTACCTCTTTAGCATCAAGGCTATTTGCCATAAAAATTAGGTTTTGTAGACGTTTTCCTTCTTTTTCTCACTTGGATTCAGAAAATGAAGAATGTAAAAAGTTGTTTAGGTGAATCAAGTCTATAAAGTCATCAAGACTTTATAGAAGGTGTAAAAAACCTGATCTTAGACAGAACATCAGCTGCCTTCATTTACTTTGTTTCTTTGTGCTACTACATATCTCTTTGATTGTACATGTATTCAGGTTGTATACAAAAGTTTGTACAAATTGTGCATTTTGTTGATTTACTAAATACTACATACAAAAAGCTTTTTTTTTCATTAAAAATAACAAAATAAAGTCTTTTTTTCTTATTGTTGTTGTTGTTCTTGGTGTTTGGGCCATGATGAAATGTGAGGTTGATTAAGATGCTCATTGAAATCGTTAACTGATAACAACTCCTGAGCTGATGAATGCTTTTACTCTTCAAACTTTGTGGTGACACTCAGCAACTAAGGGCTCTTTAAGGCAGCTGACTGGATATGAAAGCTAATTGAAGCCTGCAAAGCAGAGGAAGTCTATAAAAAGAAATCAAAGCTTCCAGCTTGCAATTTCCACTGACTAACCCGTCATTAAGAAATGGCAGTTTAGGGGATTTATGGAAGTTGAAACAAAATCTGGTACACCAAGAAAACTTGAAGGCATAACTGTATGCCTGCTGAACAGCAGCACCATGTGACTGCAGAGGTGCTGCAGGAAAGTTAAGGTGATGCTACTGCTTACAAGTATTGGTATATTTGTAGCCAGGCTTTACACTGGAAAAACATAAAAGTCTACCAACTAAAATAATATTTAAAATAAGCACCTCTCGACCTCCCCACAATAATGCCATTGGCTCATTTATTTACAACTTTATATGTAGTTTTATTGCCTGGTCTTACAATACTCATTGTACTTCAGATTCTAATCAACTTGCAGTTTTACTTACTTACCGATCAGGCTGTCATTGATAAGGAATAGTCTTAAAGCATAACCAATGTTCACAATAACTGCTTACAGCATTTTTTTAACGAATGCACCACAAGATTAAGACATTTGACAAGAGTCATTTAGGAAAAAGAAGCTGAGTGCATACTATTTATTACTTATATCTTCAGTCTTCTTCCTTCTGATTAATGTTACCACAATTTCTATACTTTGATTTAAAGGATAGATAGATAGATAGATAGATAGATAGATAGATAGATGCTTTAGGAAGAAGAGAAAAGTCCTTACCTTTGTTTCCTTCATTTTCCAGATTTAGTGCATTGTAATATAAATTTACAATAAACTTTTATGCAACAGTTTGCAAAGAATTTGCAGTAACGGATGCTCATCTGCTAAATATTACTTGAGCGGCTTACATTTTATTTTAAACCGAATGTTCTGAAACACAGAGCCTGGAGAACAAAAGCTGTGTAACTGTCCAAATGCTTACCCTTTGGTCCGTACGTTACGCAACAACGCTGATTTCTTTTTCTTTTGTGCTTTCTGATTTTCCTACTTTTTTCACTTAGACCACCTTTGACATGTTCCCGCTGAGGTGTTGCCCGTATCTCTTAGTTATTTTTTTCTTCACCGCACAGATCCAACGAAACAAAGTGTTATTCTCGCCAGTGGATGTTGTTATACCTCCAACTTTAGAGAACTGGCAGAAACAACAATGGGAGCAGTATACTCTATGTTGCCAAGCCTGGAGCCTGAAAGAAAAGAAAACATTCTCTAAGTCAAAGCTGTGTATTTCTCTGGGAAGAAGTGGACACCTTCAGGTAATTTTCATCTTTCTCATAACTTTCCCCTTGTTTTTCAGTTTCTTTCCTCGTGGTGCCCATTCAGAAGGTCATTCTTAAGTATGAAAGCAGTGAGAATGTGCAAAGCACCAGGAGACCTTTAAAATTATGCATTTTTTCCCCCCATGTGCACTCCCTGCTCAGGGGGTCAGGGGAGCACAGCAGCATTAGACTCAATGTTATGTTCATAGAGGAGCTGCTTGATGATTCCTAGCCTTATGACCTCTTTTTGAGAATTTTGTAACTCTAATTTGCATATATTTATACCAACATATGGCTTCTTGGAGAATCCCTAATTTAGTGCATCAGTCCCAGTTGACGCCAGTTTTTAGACGAATCCTCAATTGGAGTAATTTTTAAAAAACTATTTTCCTTTCGAGTAACCTTTAGTGATTGTTTGGAATTGCCTATAGTGCACACAGATATTATATGGAGTGATGTGGCTACTGTGTGACACACAGCATTTCTTCTTACTGGCATCAGTGCCTGCAGAGTCATCAGAACGTGGTCCAACGTTCTGGATTAGTGAACATTATGGCTGTCACACAAAGGCTAATATAGAATAGTGACGATTCAAATGGAAAAGTGTGAAGGTTTTAATAATAATTATGGTTTGCATTTATATAGCACTTTTCAAAGCGCTATACAATTCCACTCTCTCACATTCACACACTGGTGGAGGCAAGCTACAGCTGACTGACAGAAGTATCTAAAGTGTCTTGCCCAAGAACACAACAACCAGGACAGAGAGCTGGGGGATCGAACCAGCAAACTCTCGGTTACAAGATGAGCGCCTGAACCCCCTGAACCACGGTCGCCCACTAGGGGTTCAAAGTTCACATATAAAAAAGGCACATCGTGGCTGCAGTAGCTACTATCAGGTGGTGAAAACAGAAAGCCTGGTAGAAGGGAAATTTCCTTAGTTACCTGTTTTTTGGAAAGATTATGTTTTTGGGTTGTTATAATTGTGTGTTTTAAAAGAACATACCTGAACTCACTTTGGAGCACTGGAGGGATGATTGAGAAGAGTTATTCATTAAAAGACACAAGGCAACAGGTCACGGTCAGCGGAGTTAGTTTTTGCAGTGAGTGGAGCATTAACCAGTGCTTTCTGCTCCCCCCTACATTTTTCTACAAATACTTTTACAAAATGCCAAAATGAAAACTGTAGAGCATACCAAAGCCCCAGTGCGTCTCTGTGTGTGTGCAGCATACTGTAACAGCATGCTGTCAGCTTAGGTGCTTTGGTTCGTTCTTATTTGCAATTGCAATTAAAAGAAGACATTGAAATACAAAAATGCTTAAATGTTAGTTAAGTAATGTTACTTAACTAACAATGTAAATTTTGTATAATAAAAAAACATAATAATATGTCAGGTGATGCTGTTTGGGATTTTGAAGGTCTGCCTTTTTATACCGACTTGTGTCCTCTAAGTTGCCGTCACACAGCAACAGAAACTGTAAAGCGAAATGTAAAACCGAGAGTGAAGTGTGGCAGCAAAGCTGAAGCCAGTTTTGTGGAGACGTGACATACACGCCTTTATTTCAACTCGACTTGACTAATGCAATGCACTTTATCTTGGAGTCAGCCAGGGACCTCTTGCACGTCTTCACCTCGTTCAAAATGCTGCTGCCCGCCTCTTGACTGGTACCCACAGGCATGAACATGTAACACCCATCCTGTCCGCTCCTCATTGGCTTCCTGTTCATGACAGAATTCATTTCAAAGTGCCAACGCTGGTTTATAAATGCCTAAATGGTCTTGCTCCCCCATACCTTTCCGAGTTACTTCAGCCTTACATTTCTTTGCGGACCCTTAGATCAGCTGACCAGCTACTGTTGGTTGTCCCAGAGTCTAGACTAAAACGTAGAGGAAAACGAGCCTTTTCAATTATGGCCCCCAAACTTTGGAATATGCTGCCTTTAAATATTAGAACGGCATCTTAGTTCCTGTTTTTAAGTTGCTTTTGAAAAAACACCTTTTTTCAGTAGCAACTGGTGTGTTGATTTTTATTATGTGCATTATTATGTTTTTATGTGAGTGTCAGTGGTTTTATCTTGTGTTCTACACTTTTCTTTCTGTACAGCCCTTTGGACAAACTTTCTCTTTTTAAATGTGCTATATAAATACATTGAATTTGGATGCACAACAGCAAAAAGGTTCATACATGTTGGACTGATCTGAATCTTATGCAGTTGCTGCCCTGGGTACTTCTAAACATCTGGTCTATACAGCTTAACTACTCCACACTAAATTACATTAATTATTATCAGAATGAAATGACTGCATAAATTGCTGGTTGGCAGATCACCTAGACCAGGGGTCCCCATTCCCAGTCCTCGAGGGCCAGTGTCCCTGCAGGTTTTAGATCTCACCCTGGGTCAACACAGCTGAATCACATGATTAGTTTATCACCAGGCCTCCGGAGAACTTCAAGACATGATGAGGAGGTCATTTATCCATTTAAATCAGCTGTGATGGATCAAGGACACATCTAAAACTTGCAGGGACACCGGCCCTAAAGGACTGGGATTGGGGACCCCTGACCTAGACGAATGTCCAGTCAGCATGTTTTTAGGCTTTGCTGCATAAATTTGTCCCTAAGTAACGTGTTGTTGGTTTTGTTTGTTACTATGTGTGATTAGCATTCATTCAATAAAAACAAATAAACAAAAACAAAACACAGATCAAATTCAGCTCTGGTCATGTGCCAACTCCTGTGCGGATCAGTTATTTTTTCCAACATAATCTGTTTTCCTTATTTCAAGTGGCCCATCCTCCAAAAACTTTATTGAAACATTTAAAATATACAAAATCCTAGATATTTGTTGTGACATATTTGCTGTTACTAATAAAACTTTATATTCAGACTTTATATAAAGACTTTGAAAGGTACCCTTTTTTTGTATGTTTTTTTGTTAGTTGTGAAAGTGAAACTCAACTCTTTAAATATTATTAAGCACGTGAATCTCATTAAAAATAATTTGTCCAGTAATGACAAATAATTAAACTCTCTGTAAAACAATCATGTTTCTACATCCCATCAATTTTACTAAACATTTAAAGAAACAAACAAAATAAAAAACACCTTTTTTAAAATATTTATGAAATGCTAACACTCTATTTGATGATGATAGAATGGCTTTACCTGAACAATAATAATTATTTTCTTTCCTTTAATATTTTAAGTTAAATATCGTGGTCCATGATGACATGTACTTCTATTCAGTCCAAAATGAAGGCTCTGCTCTTTATTAACCTGTTGCCACGGTGAATCAGAGCATCAGCCCTCCACTGACGACGGCCTTCTTTCTCTACTCATGCACATGTCTAACCCAGGTTGACTGAACTATCCTAACCAAAACCTGAATGTCTCCTGGGCCCAAGAAGGCACAGGTGAACAGCATTAACTGACAGCCTGTCTAATCAATAAGGAGAGGCTAAAACTCCCTAGGACACAGTGGGAGGGGTGTCACCAACTGAAAAGGCAGAATAAAAAATAACTGCAGACTGTAGTTTTCGCATCATGCCATTAGGATCTAAATGACATTTCACGAGGTATTAAAAAGATTTCAAATGTAACTTGGTAATTGTTTTAATCACACTTCAAACAGTACAGTTATGCAATGTGCTTTCAACTGAATGTGAAAAAAACGAGATTCTCACTGAGTCATTTTTTTTTATGTATGTTTCTATTGTCCAGTGAATGAAAGCTTTTCTAGAAAAGTCATGGTGCAACTTACCATGCTTGTACATTTTCATATAAAAGAAGTGCAAGCCATATAACCAGGCATAAGCAAAACATTTCTATGCTTTGTAAAATGATCATTTCTAGAATAAAATACTATTTCTTAATATTATTCCTTTCTTAAGTTCAAAAATACAGCAGTTGTCAGGGCAATAACTGGAGATTTTAAAAGGAAGAACAAGTTATTTTCAAGTAGTCAATAACTTCAGACTTTTAAAAAAGATAAAAGACACAAATTATATTGTAAGTAATTTTAAGTAGTTATTAGCCTCGGGCTATTTTAGAAGAATGCACAATGTTTCCCCATCTCTCTTTGTAATTATAGTGATTTTAGGGGCAAAGGCTATATCACCTTCTCTTTCATGTTGTATTTACACATTATGTTGGTGTGCATTGCAGAATATCCACTGTTCACTGTTATATAAAAAGCATGAATGCTGTTCTCCCCTTCCTCCTTTCTAAGGTAGCATTACAGGGCACAAGCCAATATGGGTTTACAGTAATGGAAGCAAGATGGTTTGTTTTTTAGTTACATTTAATTAAAAGAAAAAACCCTTTAAACAGACGTGGCTAGGTGGACTTCCTGACAAATAACTGCTTTAACAAAATATCTTCACTAATTAGTTTTATAACAAAAAGAACAGGAGAAGCATGAAATAATCTCTTAATCCATCAAGAAATGAAAATAAATTTGGACTACGGCATGATTTCTTCATTTATTTAGCAAGTTGTTTTTGTTTGTTTTATCTTGAACACTCATTCACAACAACAGTGTTTTTGAAGAGTATGTGAACAGTGTTGTGGAGATGAAGATAGTGTCAGAGAGGGATGTGAGTTTGAGGCTTGAAATTGAAGGGGTGATGATGAATGTTGTCAGTGAGTATGTCCCACAGGTTGGATGTCAGTTAGAAGAGAAAGATCTGGATGAAGTGGGAGAGTTACATCAGTGGACATGCAGGTGAAGGGAACGAAGGTGACAAGGGGGTGTTGGTTAGGTAGGGTCTTAAGGAGAGAATATGGTGAATGTTTGTGGATTTTTTATTTAAAAAGATGGAAACGGCTGTGGTGAACACCTGCATCAACAAGAGGGAGGAACACGGGGAGGGGGGGGGGGTATAAGAGTGGAAATAGGTGCATACAGGTACAGAAGGTGCAGTCTGAAAGAGATAGAAGACTGCAAGTTTGGGTCAGGGGAACATGAGCTGGGAGCATCGTATAGAAGTCTGCAGGATCACTTTGGAAATCAAGAAAAAGAAGGAAATGAAGGCAAAGGTTAAAACAGAGTTAAAACAGGACCTAGGTGGGAAGTTGACTGGGAAAGTGCAGGTGAAGTGGCAAGGGAAACTGTCAAGCAGGTGTTTGTATCCTCTGGACTGAGGAAAAAGGACAAGGAAACTTGATGATGGAAAGAGGAAGCATCAGCGAGATGAAGAAAGTAGACAGGGGTACCAGGAAACTAGGTGAACGTAAAAAAGTGAGAGATGGAACAGGAAATGTCTTATAGTGATTTGTATTTGGGGTTGGACACTAAGGAAGGCTAGACAGACAGATCAAGCTGTAAAGGATGTGCAGCAGGTTACAGTGATAAAGGACAGAAATGGAAATGTGCTAACACGTGGAAGTTTGATGAGGAAAGGAAAGGAGTACTTTGAGGACTTTATGAATGAAGAAAATGAAACAGAGAAGAGGACAGATGGAGGACAGCTAGTGAATTAAGATGTTTATAGGATTAATAACGACAAATTGACAGCAGTTATGAAGAGGATGAAGAGTGGAAAGGCAGTTGGTCCAGGTCACATACCTGTGGAGGTATGGAGACGTCTAGGAGAGAAGGCAGTGGACTTTTAAACCAGCACGATGTGGGACAGCAAGAGGATGCCTGAGAAGAAGTTTACTGGTACCAACTTTCAACAACAAGAGTGATGTGCAGAGCTGTCATAACTACAGAGGGATAAGGTTTATGAACCATACACAGAAGAAAGGTGATGAGCAGTGAGTAGCAGTACGGTACTGCAGATCCAGTGCTTGCTCTGAGAGTGCTGATGGAGATATACAGAAAAGGTCAGCAAAAGTTTCACTGTGCCTTCATGGCTCCAGAGATTGCATATGATAGGGTGCCAAGAGAGGAAGTGTGGTACTGTATGATGAAGTCAGGAGTGTCAGAAAAGTATGTGAGGGTGGTGCAGGACATGTATGAGGACAGCAAGACAGTGGTGAGGTGTGTGGTAGGAGAGACAGATGGGTTTGAGGTGGGGTTGGGATTACATCAGGGATCGATCCGAGGCCCTTCTTGTTTGCAATAGTGACAGGCTGACAGATGATGTCAGGCAAGAGTCTCCATGGACTATGAGGTTTACAGACGACATTGTGATCTGTAGTGAGAGTGGGGAGCAGGCAGAAGAGAGTGGAGCGCTTTGAAAAGAACAAAATACATTTGTGTGAATGAGAGAGTACCTGGGTTTAACCATTCAAAGAAACAACGGTGCACAAGAGAAGAAAGAGCAGGCCGGGTGGAGTGGGTGGAGACAAGTGCCATGGGTGATTTGTGGGAGAAGGATAGCAGCAGAAGTGAAAGGGATGGTTTGTAAGATGGTAGTGAAACCTGCAGTGATGTATGGTACAGCGATGGTGGCACAAAAAAAGACAGGTGGCCAAGCTGGAAGTGGCAGGGAGTGACCAGAAAGGACCAGATTAATAATAAGGCTGAAGGGTTTGCAGACCAAATTAGAGAGGTAAGACACAGATGTTTTGGACATGTGTAGAGGAGGGAAAATAGATATACTTGACAGAGGACATTGGATAGGGGGCTGAAAACCACAGAGAAGATCCACAGATGTGGTGATGGAGGACATGCAGACTGTTGGTGGAGGAAGATACTTGGAATAGGGTGAGTTAGAGACAGATAATCCACTGTGGTGACCAAAAGTAGAAGATGAATCTATGATTAATTTAAATAGCTGTAGTTAGCATAAATCTTCTAACATTTATGTTGCTAAATATATAATTAGAAAAATATTGGCTTTTTAAATGTCTTCTGTTCACGCGCTTCAGTCATCGCATCTATTTCTCATTAGAGTCGTCACCTACTTAAATTTAAGCCCCAGCTTCAACATCCAGTTAGTCTCTCCCGTAGTGTTGAAGAAAACACTTCCTGCAAGACTCTTACCTGATTTCTTAAGCTGGATGAAAGCCACTGGTGAGAAGCTCACCTCTCTGAGTCACCTGTGTGTCCACACTAATGGTACCAACTCTCCAGGGCGATCTGACCATTGGCTCCTCCTGCTTTTCATCTCATTCTGATCAAGTAACGACACTCGCTCTTCAAACAATCAGTTTTTGGCATGGACTAATCCTCGACACTACCCTCCCAGAGTTTTACTCCCAAGCCGCCTGACCAGTTTTCCCAATCCATCGTCATTTTCAAATCCATGCAAATAAAACTTTAAGCTGTGGCTTTACAGTCTGCCTTTTACACTCAAGAGTGTTTAGATGTTTACTAGTTTCCCACATGTTCAGACAACGTGCACGATCAGCCTAGCATTGTTGTACTTTTAAATTTAAAATATTTAAATTTGCTAAAAAAAAAAAAAAAAATAGTATGGCTTTACACTTATATGTATTTCATTTAAACAAACTCCCATTTTCGAACCATTCTAACCACATTAGCAGCTCATCACAGTCAACATTTTTTATCAAGTTAAAAGCACTGCTTACGCTTCACTGCAAACTTTCGTGCATGCGTTTGTTTTAAATAGTTCTCCATATTTAATCAGGCAGAAGGATGCAATAATAACTGTATTTGGAATCTCACATCAATTTTGAAAAGAAATGACTGCAGAAGCAGAAAATTGAAGAGCGAAGAAACTTCCTCCTCCTTCCTGATTCCTGCTTTCATCTTCATCTAAAGAGGAAAAATTAGACTTGGTTCCATTCATTTTGATAGTTATTTATTTTTTTCTCGTAAACCAAAATATGAATCCAGTTGAACAGTGTATATTTTACCATGGCTACCAAAATGATTTGTAATAACAATGTGAGCATGGGGCTTAGGCTACTCAAACACAGAGCACATTCTTAAAATTACTGTGCACTTACAATATTGCATCGAGCAGATGTTATTTTCTCTAAAATACCCCAAAGTTTCTCATCACCTAAAATTACAGAGAGTGTTGTTCTTTTTTTTTTTCAAACTTTCATTTGTTTCTCGCTTGTTCTTCTGAGTGCAGGGGTAAATAGTTTTAGGTACTGAAAAATTTGGCCTAGTTTCAGAAAACATGGAAATTTAATTTGCAGCGTGTATCATGAAGTGCCACCAGAAATTTCCTTTGACTTGTTTCAAGAGAGGATTTGAGATGTGATTCAGCCTCAAAGGGTCTCCAGCCATCATTGGTCTACAGGCAGTCGAGCAGGACTTGTGCTCTCTGAAACGGATGCTTGTGCATGCAGAATACAGAATGGTGTCATCATTCATTTTGCCACCTCACTTACTCGCAGATGAAGGTGTATGGAGTGTATGTGATAGCCTCATATCTCTGCAGACCTTGATCTGTCATTTTCCCAAACACAAACCCCCACGACGGTACACCTCTCCTCAACCAATCAGACCCCAAATGACCTTAATTAATGGAATCTCCCCACCTCTGTCTTTTCCATTAGTCTCCCCGAAGCCCCTGGATTTCTCCTATGACCATAAACATTAAATATTCATATCTCCATCATTTTAATATTTAAGTCAATCAAATGGTTTGCATCAGATAAAACTAACAGCAATTACCCATGCAGGGACAGGAAAATCTATTTAGTATGATGAGTGACAGTTGATAAAACATGAAGCTGAGTGTCTGCAGCTTTTTTCCTATTTTTATTTTTTATTTTATTTTTTTAAAGCGACTGCATCTTCAAGGCGTCCCCTACCTTAAAAGTGAATCACTGGCACAGCTTATAAAGTACATGAGATATCCATTCCACAGCTGTGGAATGGTGATAAATGCTGATAAAATCTGTTGGTTAAAGTGGCTTATACGGTTGAAGTTAATCGATATTTCATAATGACGAGCCTTGCGTTGTTCATTTC
>VUQR01001681.1:10174-22624 GCA_015108515.1 Hemichromis elongatus | reverse complement strand
TGTAGCTTTTGAGGCTGGGGTTTGGGAGGGAGGGAGGGGGCAATTACACAAAATACCTTTTTATTTGAAACCTTTAATGCATAATTTGCCATGGGAAGCACTGCTCACTCACCCGAGAGCCCAATGCAGAGTTATGGCCCAATCAATACCAAACAATTACCCCTTCTTTGCTTCTCTTTTCCTTCATTTCTCTTCCAAGTCTTTCACTGCAGGCTGCAAAGTTGTGAAATACAGACATTATGCTTTGCTTTTATTTCTACGTCATCTCGTTTTTGGTTTTTTTGGAGAAACTCTTATTTCTTAAAGAAAGCCACCCTCGGCCTGCTCGGGTCGTCAGTCAGTCAGGGTAAATTCAGAGGTGATTGTGAATTCTTCATTCACTGGCAAAAAGAGGCGAGCAGCTGTGGATTTAGATTGAGTCTGCCCCTGGTGGCACATCCTTGTTTCCCGGGTTCTTCTGCTGAGTGGATTTAATGGAGATGGCAGCAGATAGCCCTAAAGACAAGAACTACAATGAATAGATCGTATAATGTAGAGAATCTATCCCCACCATGCTGCTGGTGTTTTGCATGGTCTGGTCTATCTCTGCTGTGCGTTTCCTGTGTACCGCATGTGATCTAAATGTAGACCTTGAGCTGTGATAGAAACTCTCCTTTCTTCCCTCCCTTATTAGATTCTTTTGCAATTATGCTGCCCTCGGGGGGGGGAAATGGATGCCTTTAACCACCTCTCCTATCAATTATGCGCCAAACAACAGCCCCACTAACCAAGAAGTCATCTCATTTACTCTGGAATGCGTTTAGCCAATGACTTCCATTAGGTTTAGCTTCTGTGGAGGTGAAAGTGTGATGCCTCATTACATTTGGCAGAGCAATCGTTTGCCCATCATTTTGGCTGACAAAGCCGAAGAAAGAAAATGCCACCTCGCCGCCACAAAAGCAAAGAAGTCATTTTTAGTTTGCTTGGCATCCTCGCTATTGTGTTCTTTTGCCCCTGGATTTACTAAAGCTTTAGATGATATTCAGCTCTGTGAGGAATGACACAGGTGCAGCTTTTTGAAGGTCAAAAGAGTCAAAAATCACCTTTATATAAGAAAACCGTTGGATAGCATTATGCTATTTTAATCTAGTAGGACTCAAAGGATTGGAGCATCGGGATACACTAAAGCTCTGCAGCGAGAGCCACTGAAAAACTGGGTATTGTAGAAACACTGTTGGCTGTTTTATTTATATATATTAAAAAATAAAGTTTTAAATGCAGAATCAAATTCACAAAATAGTCCAGGGTGAGAATGTCTTTGCAGGTTTGTACAGGTTTCAGAATGAAGCCACTCAAGGACAGCTATCCTGTACTTGAGCAGGCACTCTGCCACGCGCTGATCACAAACCACAACGTCTTTACTGGGAGATTTTTCTCTCAGGATGTTGAAGTTTGCTGGGATGAGGAGGCTGGATCTTCGACTGGCTGCTAATACTACACTCAAACTGAAAAATGCACCACACACTTTTTTCTTTCCTTTTTTTTTTTCCTGCTCCAGTAGAATCTCGAAGCGTGTAATCCAATGTGATGGGGTTTTAGAGTGGCAAAACGCCCCCTTAAATTTTGAAAGACACCAGGAAATCCACTCTGGATCTGGCTGCGTTTGCAATTACAGCAAACCGCGAACAATTACTGGCACCGGCACAGTCGAGCTAAGCCAGCTCTGGCCATTAAGTTACGATCAGGCATTATTTTGTCTTGTCTGTAAATTTGACTGTGCATCACACTCCTCTATAAGATTATGTTGCCATGCCTTTCACATCAAACCACAGCCACAAGCCTGTAGCTGATAAATCAAGTGAGCGGTTAGTATTTAGGTCTGTTTCAAAAAATTTCCAAAGATAGCCTAGGGTTAATCCACACAACAGGGTTGTGTTATAAGGGAGAGGGGTTGGGTTGAATTCTTAATCCTGAGAGGCGTATCACTTTCCTCTCGCTGTGATGTAGGTCAGAGCTTGAGCAAAGCCCCTCCCGTGTCACTGATACCACAATTACAGCTCTCCATTCCACCAGCACATATGAAAAGTTTTAATGGCCCCTAACATCATCGATTACTAGATAAGGCAGAACGTCACTTCAGCTCCACGTAAAGCAAAGGAGGCGAATAAAATGTTCCTCCACAGTACGAGCTCTTATCACGGTAGATGCTGATATCGTGATATAAAGACTGGAATGTCCACTTTTGGCTAATTAAGGGAGTTAAATGTGAATCTGATGGAAAGTCCATAAAGCAGTCCCACTGAGCGAGTTACCAACAATGACCTAATCCATCCAGAGATATTAAAAAGGGGAAATAAGCAATAAAGGGCCAGATATACTGTTTGTTCCAGCGAAAGCTCTCTTCTCGCATTACAATAAACAACCATGGAGAGTTATTAAAAGAGGGCAATAAATGGAAAAGAAAACGTCTTTTCATTTTTTTTCTGTCCTTATTTTCTGTGTATTTGTTGGGGTTTGAAGTTTATTGCTAATTGCTGCATTATTTAACACTGAAAAAAAAAAAATCCCATGTCTTAGCCCATTTTGCGCTTGAAATATCTGCAATGTGCACGGAGGATCCGCCACTGAAAACAAAGCCGAACACCAGAAGAGGTGTTATCGGAGCATATTGATTCCAGTAGGGCACGTTGTTATTCATCTGCTGGAGTAAATCAAAGTGGACTTGGAACCTCCAACTAGAAGAAGTTATGCCGTAGCCACTGCATCAAATCTTCTATACAAAAAGTCTGGCATTGAAGTCTTAGTTTATCCGGAGTGTTGAGCTTTCTAATCTCACACACTGTAAAAATGCAAAATCCTCAACTTGATCACATTCAAACAGTATTTTTCACACTTCAGGACCATGGACAGATCAGGATGTTTTTCCCAGATCAATTATGATTGTGGAAATAAGATAATGCCCACAATGCCATTTCCAGTCCTTTTTACAACCAAGCTGGACAATGCAGACTGAAGCATTTTAGTGAAATTCTTTCATTTCTTTAGTAACACCTCCATCCCTCCTCCCACTGCCTTCCCTTGGTCTTTACTGTCTTGCTGTTTTCTGGGGAAACGTGTGTGAAACCAAACGCAAACCCTATATTATGTTTTCAGATTACAAGTAACAAGCTGCGCCTGTGTAGTTACTAGTTTGCTCACATCCACCTCCGCTCGGCTTGTTTGCGGGCCCTTTGCTCTAGATTGCGTTATTGTAAAGAACGGGCTACACGTGTATCCATAAATGTGCGCATTGTTAGTAGATCACCTGCAGAGCTTTCCGCTCCCGTGGGCACTTTTTTTTTTTTCAACTGTGGCCTCACGCTAATTTGCCCTGCTTAGTAAATCTGTTTCATGCTTCCACAAAGTCAGCGGCCTCGGAAGAGGATGGTTTTAAAAAAGAATGGCCACAACTGGTGCATGAGAGGCTGAGATATTTTAGTCCCTCGTATGGGTCACTCTTGAGAATGATCCTGCATTCCCCATAATGGAGAAAAATGCACACCTTTAACACCAAACAAGCATCGGGCTCTGTCTTTTTTTATTTTTTTTGTGAATACTTTCTTTGAACCTATTACCCATTAAAATCTACAAGGCCTCTTCTTAATGCCTTTTTGAGGGGCTCCAAATTTTATTATAGCAGTTATGCAGTTAAAAGCTTTGATTTCAGGGCTGCGATGGTCACTGGATTTTTGAGAATTATAACGTTAACAAAATCAGCATACAAACAAGTCCAACATAACGCCGCTGCTGTGAAGTCTACCATACAGGATTATTAAGACAGATATTGATACGATATTTGGTGACGTAAAAACACAAATCTGATAAATTGGCTGATAATTTTTTTTCAGGTGCACAGAACCTGAACAGATTTACTCAACATTTGATATGTGCTGTTTTTTTAAGGGTTATAAATAAACAACTTGTTTTATTGTCACAATAAGTCATTGATTGCTGTTTTTATGATTTTTTTGTTTTGTTTTTTTTAATGAGCATTTTCAACTAATAAGCATGTTGCCAGTATGGAAGTTGTAAACTGCCCTCTGGTGGACAAATTATGCAACATCAACAAATAACATGGGTGAAGGGTGTTTCTCCTGTCTCATCCTTACTTACTTACTTTTTTACTTAAGTATTGGCTGTTATATAACAATAAATAACTAATACTGGCCTGACATACTCATCTGGCTATAGTAATTTCTACATCATTTAGGAGTAAAATTATCACTGTGAGCTACTGAATGTCTTTTTTGTTCATCAAACAGCACATAGCTGTGACAAAGAGCTCACTCACTGTAGAGAGAGGTGTGCCTTATTGTGTTTTAATGTCGTTCTGTGCTGCCCATAGATTTTTCTTAAGTCACTAAAAACTGACCACCACAAGTAGAATTGCTGCGCAGGCAACCAAAGTGTGAATATCATTAAAAATCAATAAAAGTCCAAGAAATGAACGAGGCTTACTGACACTATTTAAGTATAACTAACAAATGTTATTAATGGTTATTTCATAGTAACTCCAGACATCTACAAAACAAAATGTTGGCTTACCAATTTTCTAGCATGTTATTAAGGCAAGTAGGATGGCACACGTCTGTCCTCTACTGTCAGTCTTGTTTTCACAGTTTCAGTGTGTGGCACTCATGTATTTCTCATGTTTTTCTTGTTGATCTAAGGAAATTTGATTTATGTATACAGAAAGGAAAACAGTCACTTTTCCTACATTCAGTCGGCCACCAAAGTCTTTGTTAAAGTACGAAATAGCATTTTGTGGAGTGCTGGTACACAGTCTGCCAGCTCCTATTAATAGTCAAATTGGGAGAGAGAAGTGTCTTTTGAGGTCAATCATTTCCTTCCTCACTTCTCTTTAAAGCAGCAGAATTGAGCTTGTTAGGCGGGATGAGAAACACACACAGTAAAAGAAAACATGCCCATTTAGCAGCTGTTTCTCTTCTTCTTCCTCTTCTTCTTCTTCTACGCCACCTGAGAGAGAGAAAAAAAAAAACCTCTCACAGCTGGGTTGTATCCTCAGGTTTTTGACTGCTGCTGCTTTTCCTCACTTCCTCAACATTCACTTTACAGTAACTCAAAAATAATAGGAACCAATTATGGAAGTTAGCAGTGCTGTAATCGTGTTTTTTTGTTTGTTTTTTTGCTGTTGAATGCTTGTCGTATTTGGATCAAAATGTCATATTTTAATCACATCCATAATTACTTTCCCTTCAGATTAAAATTCTTGTATTCAAGCGAGAGCATTCCATTCACAAGCAATTGGATGAGAGTCTACTTAGCCCTCGGCAACTAAAGATGATGCTACCATGGAAACAAATTGTTCTGCTATCAATCACCGGATGCCTTGCAGGTAAGGTATTTTACACGTATTGTATCTGAGTCTCACTGCACATGTTGTCATAGTTTATGTCACCACAAAACCTCTCCTGAGAAATACTAATTTTTAAAGTGTGTGCATTAAACTACGGTCTTCTTATGCTTTTTTACTTTCTCACAGCCATGTTTTTGCTTTGTTTTTTTGTAACAAAATGTGCATCTACTTTAGTCTCACTAAGAGGAAATAGCTGAGCATTTGGAACCTTAGAAAAAGTCTTCTGACCAAAAAAAAGGTTATACTAATTAAACCACAGCCCTTATATGTACAGTGTTCCAGCACGATGTCCTTCACCATTCCCTAGAGCGGTGTGCCCGCTGCACGTTTTCGCTACCCCGTCAGGGACATCTGGGAGTCCAATCCTATTCCTGTTTATGGCCTGTCCCGATCATTATCAGGATCCATGCAGTGAATCCAGACTCACATTTTAGCACAATCTACTTGCCACCGCGCCTCATTCTGCCCTTGTGCAGCCACCTGGGATTCTACAGCAGAAGCACAGAGACTCAGAATGTCAACCCTTGTTCAAATGACATTGTAAATCCCAATGAATGTTATTCAAATTGGCTCATGGGTAATTCACAGCCCTGCACCCAAAGGAGCGAAATCCAAGCAGCCTCACCTTGCTAGCGGACGAGTGTTTTTAACAGGGCCTGTAGGTGCTAGTTCTTATTCGGTGTTGTCACCACGCACCGGGAGCGCCTCGGCAATCGCTGCGCCCGATAACAATCATTAATGACATGTGAAGCGACGTGTTGTCTTGGCTCTCCGCTCTGGGACAATGAAGCAGCCACACGGAATAAACTCACACCTGTGCTGTTAGCCTGTGGGATGAGTGAATTCACTCCTGCATTTGCTCACGCTACCGTCATTTGTTGGTAGATCATTCGGCTGCAATTGTTTTGAAACGTGATGCTTATCATCCCGAATTTCACCTCCGCATTTCTCCAAGTCCTGCTTCTCTGTTTTCCCAAAGCACCGCCAAGAGCAGCCGTGACTCACCGCCCTGCCTCATTTCTCAACCTGTTTTGATTCCTTGACACATTTTCGCCGATTAAAACCACATGTAGAACTGCTAGCCACATGCCACAATCTGTTAGCAGTAGGATATTAATTAGGCCTACACTGGCCGTCTGTTGACTCTGCTTTAGCACCAGATTGTGTTCAACATCCTTTCCTTTTTGGCTGCTGGCAGATGAGCGCATCCTTATGGCCTCAATTAACATGCATGTGTAACATGGCGTAGATGTTCCGAAAATACAACGCCTCGCTTTATTTATCAACCCTGTCATTTCCAAGCCGTCGTTAATTACTGAGGGAATATGTGAAAATGGGCTCTGTGTATTATCTGTTGTTGACTTAGGTGCTTAACTTAAGTCCCTGCACTGTATTCAGCTGTTTTTAGGATATTGTTCCAGGCAAGTAATTAACAACCACCTCACTTTAGTTGTATCAGTCAGCGAGCTCTGTTTGACTCGCTGAAACTCGCAAATCTCTTAGCCAGCTAAATATTGCAATCAAAGCAGTAGGTGACATATTTTCCGGCATTTTAATTTACTCGCATAATCATATCCGGGTAAAAAAATAATGATTTCTCACAAGGACAAAACGACAGAACGAAGCGTGGCCTTATGGAAAACTGGCCTAGTGTGTAGAACTTGAGTGAATTCGCACGAGTGCCTCGGCCATTGCTCTTTTCCTCATTATTCCAAGTGTCACGCGCGTCTGAAAAATGCAGTAGGACACAGAGGAACAGATAACAAATATGTCAGCATTAGCTGTTAATGCCTAACAAGGGTAAGTAGGATTTACTCTCCTTGCAGCAAGATAAGCAAATAATGTACACAACACATCACGAGGAGTGTCCTAATGCATTCTTCTTTGTAAAGTGAGGTACTGCTCAGAGAATAGGAGGCAATATACTGTATGGAGTATATTGAAAAAGTAATATACGCTGAGTGTCAGAAGGTTCCTGTATTTCTGCAAGATTAACTATTTGCCCTCACAGAGATTGTGCTTCTTCCAGTATTTTCTCTTAAGGTCAAAGAAACAAATTTTCGAGCTTGTACAACTATAGACTTTCTCCCCTTTCTACAGCCTGTACAGAGGATGTCATATTTCAAGGGCCAAGATGGAGGACGGAGCCAAGTGACCTCATTTTACCAGTCAACTCCCCAGACCACCAGGCTACCATTACGTGTGAGGCAGAGGCGAGCCCTCCCCCACAGTACAGGTAAATTACCACATCAAAGCTCCATTCCCCACAAGCCTCAGCTGTCTACCTGCTCCGTGCTCCACGTCTGCGTCGCGTGTGCTGAAAATCCAATCCAGCTTAATTGCTTGTGAACCTTCATTGCTGCTTCCACTGAAATCAAAGACGGTCCCAATAGTGTTGGATGCTATCGATTTGTTAAAGAACAACGTTTTCTGGACATAAATGCTTGAGAGAGATAACGCACCATCCAACAAGAAGACAAGCTTCAAAGAGCAACTGCTTAATTGAGCATCTGTTTCTAATTGAAAAACAAAAAAAAAAAGCTTATCTGTTTTTGGCCTGAGCTATGATGTGAAGTTGGAGTCATGGAACCCACCACTGAGGTTGATGAATATGCTAACACCTAAGATACGAGTGAGGTTAACCTTATTAATGATAAGATTTAAGGCACGGTGTGGAATGAAGCTGATGATTTATAATATTGTGCACGGCTTAAGGAATCATTAGGAGAGAAAAGGAGATTTGAGCGACTCATTTGCACCACAGATCCTTTGATATCTCTGTGGCTATTCCCTGGCGGTGCAGGGAGCCCAGCCTGAAAATGGCAGCTGGCTCTGTTTTTTTTTTGTTTTTTTTTCTTTTGTGGTAGATTGTGTTTCAGAGCTTGGTCAGCACCATGTAGATGCACAGCAAGCAGAGGATAGAGGCAGTAACCTTGTGAGTGACATTCGGTTAAATGCTTACATTTCCTATAATGTGTCTGCACTGAAAACATGGTTCAGGCAGAGTAGCGGGGGGGGGTATCACTGTACATGTTGTGCAACCTGAGCTCTCTCTGGGATGAAGGCAAAACCATCATTCGCGTTATCTCACCCCCAACTTAAAGCCTTACTGACGTTCACTTGTGTCGTTCGAGAGGTTTTCTCTTTGGGGCTCTTTGCAGAGTTAATGCAGCAGTAGGAAATGCCATTGTTGTCAGGATGATCTCCAGTTGTTCTCTAGCTGAGCAAGCAGAGGTATGATGTGATATTAGAGGAGCGGATATACACAGATTCTCACTGCAAGAGTGGATCCTCATATTAGGGCTGCTTTAATCAATATTTTAAGTGAACAGTGGCTCATATGACAGTGTGTAATGTGAAAGGGCTCATTTGTAGTGGCAGACACTCTCAACTGAGGTTTACACTTCTAGCTAGCACCACAGGTAATGGACATAGCCTTTAACATTTAGCAACATGCCTGATTTATTGATCATAGATAGAAAACAAAGGAAAAGAGGACTAGAGAAGGGTTCGGAGTTCGATTTCTGGGGGGGCACAACTACAAAAGAATGCTAAAGTGTCTGCTAGTGTTGCAAGTTTGCTAACAGGTTAGCCATATCCCTGTTGCAAGGTAATATTTTGTTATTTATGTACTTTTTAGGTTGTTCTGACCCAACGGGGCCAAACAGGTAGTAACAGTGTGTGCGTCTGTGTGTCTGTGTTACAGTGGTTATTCATTATAGCATTAATGCTTCTGTTAGAGCCTGATTGAAACAGGCTCTAACTAATTGATTTTTTTGTGGGTAATATCAATATTCTTTATTTATTTCTTAAAATAAAAACATATACAGGATTATACAGACTTTAGTACATTGAAAAGGCATCTTTGGTTTAACTTTGAAGGAAAGTATTTCACAAACTACAAAGCAAAGGGACCGCCTACTGAGAAGTGGAGAGAGTGCAGACAATGTGATGACACAATGTCTTAATTACTCCAAGCAACATGTTTGTAATGTAGGTTTTCCTATCTGCAAATACTTAAGAGCATACGCTCACTGCTTACTTTAACTGTTTCTTAAAGCAAGTATCTAACTACCCAATCACATAGCAGCAACATGTGCTCAGGCAGGTAGATACATTGAAGTTCAATCTGAGCATGACAATGGGCAAGGAAGGTGATTTAAGTGACTTTGAGCGAGGCATGGTTGTTGGTGCCAGATGGACAGGTCTAAGTATTTCATAAACTGCTGATCTAGTGGGGTTTTTCCACACAGCCATATCTAGGATTTACAGAGAATGGTCCAATAAAGAGAAAATATCTAGTGAGCGGCAGTTCTCTGTGCAGAAATACCTTGTTGATGCCAGAGGTCAGAAGAAAATAGCCAGATCTGCTGTGAGCTGATAGGAAGGGAACAGTAGATCAAATCAACACTTGTTACAACAAGGTATGCATAAGAGCACAACACACTGAAACATGAAGTAGATTGGCTACAGCAGGAGAAGACCATATTAGATGCCACTGCTGTCAGCTAAGAACAGGAAATTAAGGCTACAGTTGGACAACAGAAGACTGGAAAAACATTGCCTGGTCTGATGACTCTCGATTTCTGCTGCAACATTTGGATGGCAGGGTTGGAATTCGGATTTAAAAAACATGAAAGCATGGCTGCTTCCTGCTGTGCATAAGTGGTTCAGGCTGGTCACGGTTTTGTAATAGCATGGGGATATTTTCCTGGCCTTTCGGTATCAACTGATGATTGTTTAAACACCACAGCCTACCAGAGTGATGTTGCTTGCCACATCGATCCTTTTATGACCACAGTGTACCCATGTTAGGAACGCTGCTTCCAATGCAATAATGTCTCATGTCACAAAGATGTACGAGCACTTTGTTGTTCAGTGTAGCCCATGAAGAATTAAGGTAGTTCTGAATGCAAACGGGGGTCTCAGTACCAGCAAAATCCTGGTGAACAGTCCCTGAAAAGACAGGTGCCAGGTGCAAAGCTCTGATTCCAGGCTGAAACAACCTCTTTTTTCCCCTTTCACTTTGAAATCAAATTATATGGGGTTCAGTTCTTTTTAACCTCCTAGGACCGTCGATGTGGACATCACATTTTGGGTTGTCTAGACCAAAATACTAAATTTTGCTCTACAAGGGCCGGATATCCGCTTACGAGGACATTATAATGCCACTGTCATATTAAAACAAATGTCCTCATAGGTGGATCTCATTTTTCTCAGAAACAAAAATCAGGTAATTCTTTGTTTTTACATTCATCAGGTCCCAAACAGCTCAAATGGCGAGAAACTGAGAAATGCATGCCATGTAAGAGTTCGGGTCTTAGGAAGTTAAATGTCTTAAATTGGGCAAAATTCCACTAACTGTCTGAAAGGCAGTCCTGTTTTCAGTCACTATGACTCAGTACAGCTATGACCGGTTGATCAATTTAAGCCCACAAAACAACAGCCATGGACAGTTGGTGCTTGGTGGGTAATATCACCCTACCTTATTGAAGATATACACCGCCCACATGTTCAGGAGTTCTGCTTATAAAAGTCATTTTTATTGCCCTTTGCTTTTATTATTTCTCTGATTTCGAATGCATTTCCTGCTTATCTCTACCCCCACCTCGCTGCCGAGGCTTGTGTGGCTTCTCATTTTCTGTAGTACCTGTTGTTCGCTAATTTTTCTGTTTCAAACCACTCGACTTCTGTTTGTAGAACAAAAACAACACCGATATCTCGCGTTGGCCAATTTCATCTAGGTCAGTAGCTCTTGGAGTCACCGCCGTCGCGTATTAATAAATGATGTGAAACCAGGTTTAAAAGGAAAAATTGATGTTTCAGTAAGCATACTCTGACCACTGCGGATTGACATTTTTGGTAATGCCTTTAAAGACACTAGATTTTTTTGCCCTTAATGTTACTTTGAAGAAAGAGTCATTTTTGAGCTTTATTTGGGTTGCATCAGTTTTTGTGACACTGATTGTCCTTGACTTGTTTTCCTTCGGGCAAGGAGAGGACTTTTCTTTCTTTTTGTCCTGGTGATAAAATGGAAAGCGTAAACTCTTTGCAATTTATTTCACCAACACTGAAATTAGAACCTCAAAACGTCCTGAATGTAAGCTGAAAGAAATGCCTTTAGGAAGCGGTCATGCTGTGACTTTCAGCAGACTGGGCATAAACTATATGCACAGGCCTACACGCTGCCAATGAATAGTATTTATATAATTAGATATGCCAAGCGAGAGAGGGTATTACATTCAGAGCACTTAATTTCCTCAGTTACTCCAGCTATTAAGGAAATTCCATCCATTCGGTCTAATATCCATACAGAAAATTGGGCCACACAATATTGAATTTGCCAGAAATGATGATGATGTTAACCCTCGTCAGCGAGCCTCGGCTGTGTTTGTAGCAGCGAGTTTGCCTTTTCCATTAGTATTGGGTATTTCGGCTTTTCGGCATCTCGCGTGGCGCTGGAAAGCACCTGAGGACATTAAACGCTTTTTAAAATGATCAATTATGAATCAGATATTACTCAGATCAATTTCGCCTTCACTTTATTTGCCCTGGAAAGAGGCCAGATGCACACAACGTGGTAGAAATCTATAGCAGGTTTAATAGAGAGGGAAAAGTCCAAGCCAAAACTTCAAGTTACATCTCTGCTAAAATCAGTGCAAAGTAGCCCCTGTGTCATCTGACATGTCACCTGGTGTTGTTGGGTTTTTTTTTTTATTGTATTATCAGATGAGACACCTTTGGGAGGCTCGTGTGTCACCTGCAGTTTGTATGCAAGGGTGTACCTCGCCTTCATCACCTTATCAGACACTTTCACACAATCCGACAAATCTTCTCTTCTGCTTCTCTTCTGATCTAGCGCTCTCCTAAAGTAGGCCAAGTTTCTTTTAGAAGGGACTTACTTGGCACTATGTTAACATTAGCCAACTTCTCTTGACGCATGACACACTCAGGCTGAGGGCTATTGGTGACCCTGTAAGACAGGCAGCTTTCACCACAGTGTCATGCTGACACTCCCCCCCCCCCCCCCCTTTTTTTTTTTTTTGGGGGCCCCT
>VUQR01001681.1:0-10154 GCA_015108515.1 Hemichromis elongatus | reverse complement strand
CTGCTCGCCCCCCCCCCCCCCCCCTTGTTTCTTTAGGTCATGGGTCCTCTTCACTGATGGTTAGCTGTGGTTTGCTTCACAGAAGAAAGGGTTCCAATTTCCTCCTCATTAACCTCCTCGCTGTTAGTTAGTCGGGGCCTTTGATGTGTCACTTTTTTTTTCGCACCTTCCAATAAGTGCTGAACGTTTATATTATTAAATTATATTTTCTACAGTTTTACGTAGCACTTATAGCATATAGTCAAAAGATCCCACCCAGCTGGCCTCCATTCACACCCGTGTGGCTCAATGCAGTATATTGGAACCAGTGGCGTAGACCATATTTGCATAAGGCACTACGCTGGTAAAAGACCAGTGTGCTACAGCACATAGCTGTACAGCAGTAAAGGGAAAAGAACTTGTGTGGGGACCAAAACAAGCACTCCATTTTGTCCATGTCTGAATACAATCTGATTTCCCTTCCTTATGCAGCTCTCAACCAAAGCCCAGCTCTTGCTGAGCCTGTAAATGTTTTTAAAAAAAAGCCTCTCAAATTTACAGTTATATTTTTAAGAAGAGGCTCGGTAATTTCCCGAAACAGCTGGGCACTGGAAAGGTTGACTATGCGAGAGTAAACACCTCAATTGTTCACGACCAGTTTCAGCAGGTGGATGAGTACAGATTTGGCGAGCCTGTGTGCATTTATGGCAGCGGGATTGTGGATCGATTCAAAGTAAACAGCCGTACCCATGTTCCCGGTCATAAAGGAACGCGTCACTCAGCGCATCGATGTGGGTCACTGATGCGTTTTTAATAGATGTTTGACAACAGAGGAGCTCTGCTGCACAGAGGAATAAGATCCATCTGTCTTTGGATGGACACACACAAAAAAAACCTCGTAACACACAAAACTGACAGTAAGAAGAAAATATTTGGTGTCTCCTGGCTCACTCCTATAATTTGGGGGTAAATCATTAGCAGCAACTCTCAGTGTTGGAGTGTCAGTCACGAGAGAAAGTGCTTTTGAGCCTTCGTGCTGTTGTCAGTTTGCACGGATGCTCAACAGTCACACATGGAAAAATCCATCACAGAAAAGACCCAGCAGAGCAGAATGCGATGTGGACTGGCATTACAGAAAATGGAAGGAAACCACTAAGTGAGGAAGGCAAGGATGACGAAATCTAAAAATAAACACTTCCTGACATATTTTCTCCTGTAATATACTGGAAAAAGACAGATTGGTGAAATTTAACAGTCACGTAGAGGTGGATTATTCTTCTAACGCAGGACTGAATGAGCTGAAAAAAAAAACAGTCTGTTTGGTTGATTTAAATAGAACTCTACACATATGTGGCAGATATGATAAAACGAGAATGCCTCGTTGTCATTTGTGTTTATGCTCATAATCCTCGGGAGTTATCGTTGCTAGCTGGCTTCATATCGCCTGATTTTGTTTTCAGCGCGCCGCTCCACCTTCACCTCGCCTACACGGTGAATATATGAACGGGAACCCTGACAGTTTTCCAGTTGACAAATAGTCCAGCGTAGCGCCAGAGCACACTCCGGGGCTCAGGGCGCTGCTTTATGAATACACCTGTCACTGTGTTTACTATGAATCTGCCGTAACACAGGATCAAGGGCACAGTAGTGATTGGAAAAGGGGAATAAAAAAAAAAAGAGTGCTTCGGCTGGCGTCTGCTATCATGTAATGCGACTTCGGGCAGATGCATGACTCTACCTTTGTTTACCAGTTGGAACGGGGTAACAGGGACACGAGCAGAACTGGGAGGGTGTGATTAGAATTCAGTGGCAGCGTAGGGCCAGATAAAAGCACTGAATCTAGAAACTGTAACAAATAGAATTGATTTTTATCTTTCAGAGAGTTACATGCTCTTTTATAGGGTGGGAAAATTCTCTGCGCCTCGGGCTTGCGAAATCATTTCGAAAACAACTGGATGAGCTGAGAGAGAGTGAAGCCATGTGGTCTTCAGTGCAGGTTAATTGTGCATATGTGGACTTTGATAGCGCTGCATTAGTTTTCATTCATTAATTTGAGTAAAAGTATTGCTTTCAGGCCATAAATGGAAACTGTAAAGCGTAGGTAATGTCCATATAGTATACATGTGAATACAGGTGCTATATTAGTACTAGTAATACTCATATATAGTTCACAGATTTTATAATGTGACACACAGCAAAGCACCCGCACTGATACGGGGTGATTTTAACTCTATCTGTGGTGTTACGTTGTTACATTTGGCTCGACAGCAAAATGAACACCATTTTATTAAAAGGCAGCAGCAATACCCTGCTAAATATAATAGCAGAGAGTACCCTGGTCAGCAGTTGAATTTCCATTATCAGCTCTTAAGCCCTGCAATTGTGTATGTGTGAACTGCGTGTGGTCTGTGTGGTCACCGCTGTCTCTGTGGGTGTCTGGCCTCGAGGAAAGCCAGGTGAGCCAGCGGTGCAGCACCGTCCCCGGTCTATTTGATGAGGAGACCTCATGCAAAATTGATGTGAACCTCAAGGTCACGAGGAGTTCATTCAGAGCATGCTCAGCTCGGTGTGCGCCTGCAGCACAGCGCAGCAAATAGGACTGTTCTCCTGGACTCTCTCTCGGTGACTTACTGTTAGCTCCTCTCTGCCTGATGTGGTGTTGGATTCAGTGTGTTTCACTCAGGGCACTAACATTAAGAACTCTGGCTTGCCTTTCTCTTTTACTGATGCAGTAAAAGAGTTAAAGTGTTTTATTGAGTTGCCAGGTTGGGGAGAAAAAAACCCCCCTCTTTCAGCATGACTCTCTGTAATTCATCTCCTGCTCTAAATCCATTTATAACAACCTATTATCACTGACAGATACAGATTACTGTAAGAACCCATAACAAATCACCTACTAGCATTTGAAACTGAAGACTTGAACATTTTCTTGTGTTTTTCAGTGACTTACTCAGAGGGAACTAAGTTTTACTCCCACTTTATTTGACAGCATGAACCCACACTTCACTTACATGAGATTATCACTTATATTGTTTCCTTAAAACCATCCATATTAATTATGTATTTTTCTGTTTAAAAGTGTTAATAATGGATACATTTCATGATAAAATGTAACACTTTTGCAAATTGTTGAAATTTTACAAACACCTTATATTTATGACAGCTTATATTTGTATAAAGTGACATTAATGCTCAAAAATTGTCAATCTGACCAATTATTAAAAACCACAGACAAGATTATTATACTTACAATGACGGTTTATTCAGACAAATAAAAAGTAAGAAACTCATAATTTAACTGTTGTTGACTTAATAACATGAAACACTCTTATTAATCCTAGTTCGTTTGTGTTTTTATGTGTTAAAGACTAACTGCCTGTTAAAAAAAAAGCTGTAACATTCATTTTTCTTATGCTTTTATAAGTTAGAAACTGAAGATTTTTTAATGTACAAACTAGAACCAAGAGCTAATATTTTATTTATGTAAGTGATGCAAATTAAATCCTTTTTTTTTCTTGACAACTGTCATCATTTGGAGTTTAATAAGTAAAGTACAAAAACATCGTTAAAAGCCATTGTCAATAACAAAATGCAGTGTAACACATTCAGCATTTAAATAGCTGCTAGATAGTTAAAAATATCTCATCTAGAAAGCATCAGTAAATTTAATAATCACGAATAATATTCTGATTTTCTAGAAATTATTATACATTGCACAGACACATTTTTGATGATGGACCAGAGTTGTCTATATAATATAGTCATCATTGATTTTGAATGGTGACTTAGTGAATGTAAGTGAATATGTAAGTAATGAGTGAAATGTACACATTGATCATCAGGTAGTAGCAGGTGAGACTGAGACGTCTGTCACATTTTGATATGAAATAAATTTCAAATACAGTGTAAAAATAAATTTAAAGCAGGTGAAAGTGGAAAATCTGACTATATGTGCACATCCGAGTCCCACAAAGCTGTGACAGAGCACTCCATTAAGAGATAGGTACAGTTCTCCTTCCTTGTCCCTTTGATGTAAAGCAGAGCAGACTGGTCGGGTCTATAGAGATGTTTTGTGCAGCGTGTTATGTGGATTTTCTTTCATATGTTTTCTGAGCTTACCTCTCTCTGTCACCATGGGAAAAGTTGCAAAAGCTGCCTCATTATTTAGCTCAAAATTGGACAGTAATGGCAAACACTGGCATAGCTGCATAGTGCAATGACTAAAGGACAGTGCATGCACTTACAAGAAGTCAGCAGCCCTTTTGCCCTTGTTGATATTTCCTTATCTATAAATCTCATACAAAAAAAATAAATGGTTCCCCAGGTCTGCTAATATCAAAGCTTGTCTCAGATGTTTGTGCAGCACAAGTGGGTGGGTGGCCTACTGATTGTGTTGGTGGAGCAGAGGCACCATCACACCCAGCCAGCTGTCTGCTCCATGGGTGTGTGATCTGTCCAGGCTGCCCACCTTCCTTCCCCATTAAGTTCAATCATGCTGGGTTGCTGCAAGTCTGGCTAGCTTCTCATCCTTTGCCATTTAACCTCCTCTCCTCTCGCACATACAATAATCCTCCCTTTGGCACAAAGAGAGGAAGAATTGGACAGTGGAGAATTCGAATGGAGGCATAAAGGGACATCGTGAGCGAATAGTAAAACGGGAAGGTTTTTATTTTGAACGCTTGTGTTGTCAGATATATTCTTGGAAACCTAAGCTTTTTCAAGTTTAGGACATATAAAAGTAATATTGTTGGAACAGTGACAAAATCAGTCAGATTAAGTGACGGGCACAGACTGTTAGATGAATAATAGAGGCTACGAGATGAAAGACAGCTTCGTCTTTTGTAATCTGTCAGGGAGGAAACTGGGGAGAAGCACGAATGGCTTGAAGACTATATGAGGCATCATTCGAACTGCCTGCTAGTTTGCCTAGGAAGGAAAAGATGTATATTGATTTTTTCCCCCCACGTCACTGGAATTGTCATTTTACGGTCCTGTTACAGAGGCAGCAATTACAGATGGCATTAAAATATCTCTTTACTTCCCGAATTGTTTGAGGATTTTTTATTTATTTATTTATTTTTATCAGTGTTAACACTCTGTGATGCTCTGTGCCGGATAGGAGTTTTGCATCTCCTTGAAATCCAGTGAGATACATATGAAGTGTTTTTATTATTCAGCATGAGCATCATTCAGTGTTTCTCTCTGATGGTAGCTGTGATTAATAGCTGTCACTTCCTGAATTCTGGTTGCATGACAGAGTGTCTCGTGACCTTTCTTTGAAGGAAATGGTCTGTAGACAATGCAATATGAAAGTGTCAGAAAGCAATAAGTCAGAAACACAAAAGCACAAACAGAAAACTAATTAGAAAGCACTCAAAGAACGCATAAATCTGCCAGAGCCGCACAGACCTTTACATTTGTAATTTTTTAGACCACAAAATGTTTACACATTTTATTTTCCATTTATATTTCAATTTGCATCAGATTGCACACATTTTAGGCATACAGTCGTAGGATTTCTTTTTCATTTACGTCTATGGTACAAAAAGTTGAATGTCTACTGCCACGATAGGTGCTTTATAAAGTTGTTCATATACTTTGTACAGAAGTAAATATAGCAGTATAGATAGATAGAGTGATGCATAGGTATCTTCATGGTGCGACAGGTGTGACTTACCTGTAATCAGGATCATTTAATCCCATAAAAAGTAGCTGAAAATCCAGATGTCAAGTGAGAAAAGTATTTAAATATATTATATTACAGTTACTTTGCCATTGATTACCTGATAATGTTTCATTGCATCTTTAAATTATGGAAACTAAATCTTAAACAAGGAATGCAGTCTAAGTGCAGATATTTATGTCAGTGCTCTGTCAGGGTAATCTGATTTGGCCAAATATCATATGACCAGGGCTTTGTACTGGATGTCAAAGTGAGATAGTCCTTTTAAGTTACCATGTGTTTTTCATAAAATAGTTATGATGTTATGTTTTTGACAGTTATTATTTAAACTATTTACATTTTTTCTAAATGCTCGTCTTAAAAGATAAACTCCACCTTGTGGTCGTGGCGCAATAAAATATAACATGTTTACTTTAAAAGATAATCAAGAAGAATAATTGTGGAACATAATTTGTGCATAGGTTGCAATAAATTTTATGTTTAATATTAAAGTAATCCAGAAGTAGACTAGACTGGACAGGATTTGTGCTCGTTATGTTGTGCTCTATCTGCTATGTTATCTCTGCACTAAGTGGTAAATGCATTGGCTATTACCAGCTTATTACCAGCTTATTACCAGCTTATTAAGCAAATTAGTTCTGTAGATATCATGCAACAGTTGCTGATGGGAATGTCACTAGTTTTACAGGTAAAAGGCTGGTAGTTCAGCCCCTGCACTCAAAACCACAAACTGCACATAAAGGAAAAAGCTACAGTGCTACAAAATTGCAGGGCAACAATTGCTGACATACTTAACTAAAGTGTATTTGAAGACCTTAGCAGACCAGAACAGAAAACATAGTGAAAGTGACTAACTTAATACATGAAAAATAATTGTACAAACTTGTACCCATAAATATTTTTTAGCCCATGACCTGCTAAAAATCTGTCAGCACCTTTTTCACATGTCCAGATAAGATTTTAAGCAAACATCAGTAAAATCCTTTTTCTTTCCAGACATCCGGCTCGCACACTTTTAAAGCGTACCAATCCACCTCTGTGGCGATAATTAAAAATGAGATGAAATAAAATCCACTTCTTCATGCAACTAAGAGAAAATCAATATTCACCGCAGAAGATTTCCTGGGTTTTGGGAAATTTGCCTAAATTAACCGCAAAACAAAATCCTTAAATGAAGTCAAACTGAAGCCTACTGAAGTCTAAAGTGACAAGAAATGATTTCTTTCTCCCCAACTTGCTGCAAAAGCTGTTTGCATTTCTGCGTTAATAATACAGGGCCCTGCTCTTATTGCTCACCTTTTATCCTCGCAGCATGATGTGGGCGGACTGATCAAATCGATAAACGCTGCGAGTGTTCATCTCCAGGGGACTCGGCTACTGATTGTGTTTGCGTTTTTCCAGATGGTCACTAAACGGAACACTCATTGATCTTGGGAATGACTACCGGCGTCACATGTCTGGGGGCAGCCTGATCATTAGCAACCTGGACAAGGACCAAGACTCTGGGGTGTACCAGTGCACAGCTTTCAACACGTGGGGGTCCATACTCAGCCGCAGAGCCAGCCTTCAATTTGCATGTAAGTGATCCTACAATTGCTAACACGTTCCTGGCATGGTCCTGACACACTTATGACATCCTAGCATCTCTTTGTATCTGCTGTCTGACAGCCTGACATGGGTAATATGCTTGCAGCCCAAGCCTTCCTCTTTCTTTTTTTTCATTTACTATTGCGATTTCTCATTTAGATTGCCTGGGAATAGATTTTCAAGAGGGGAAATGGTAATCGAATGAAATGTCAGATACAACAAACACAGTGGGTGAGGAAGCTTCTGACTGCTTCTGAACTCCATTGATTCTCATTAGTGGTTCTAACTCTGACAGCATCTATGCTCCATCCAAACTGCCTCATATTTCACCAAATGATACTCAAGCCTTTGTGATACAGACTTTAAAGCGGACAAACACAGCTAACGCTTAAGAGGTCTTTGTGCCTATGCAATCACCAACTACTTCTTTATGTGTAATATGGGCAGCAGATTGTGAGTGGATCAGACAGTGGCAGGACGTCTGCAGCTACAGCTGCCTGCAAAGACAAAAGGCCGGCTGGGAAGTGACGCTGTTGGTTGTTGTCCCACCTTCCAGACAGGCACTGTAGAGGCACCTCTCCTCGCTTGATCAGGCCTCCTGACTATTGATCATGTCCCAAGGATAGAGAGCCTTTCACTTCCTCTCAGGAGATGGACTGCCATTATCCCTATAGCTCAGTAATGAATCTCACTCATGGGGACTGGGTGAAGAGGAGAACTGCTTGACATTTATTGTCTTGCCTAATGCACAGTGAGGGAGGTCTAGAAGATCAGCAAGGCTGATATTCAGTTTTTCCATGTAATGAGGCCACTGCCCTAAGATAGAAATGTCGTGCTTTCTTTTGCTTTGCTTAGCCTTCACGATTCAGCTGCAACCACTGTAAGCATATCCTCCCACAGCTCATTTTTACAACGTGAAAAAAAAAAAAAAAGGTTCCAAATTAATTTAAAATACTGTGATTTAAAAAGTCTGCTTTCATACAACCAAGGTCAAACTCATTTATGAGATCTGGGAATTCAGAAACAAAACAAAACAAAAAAACGGCCGCTTAGATGATCACACAGGTCTCAAACCCAGTGGTGTGAATTACCATTTTCTCTTTATATCTGTATTTCATGAATTACATATTAGCAGAAGGGGATCTGCAGCATTTATTTTCCTGTTCCACAGTCTTTGGAAGAGCTGTGGCTTAAAAAAAATAATAGAAGCGCCTTACGTTTGATGATACGATAGATTTTATTTTTCCGCACAGTCGATTTTAAGCATTATATACATTTAGAGGGGCTATAACAGAGTCACGCTGTGGATACTGGCATAGAAGACTGACTGGCCATTGCTTCATTGTCTCCTGACAGTCAGAATGTGACACAGCTGTTCCCATAATTTAAACAGTCAGAATAAACCGCTGGCTTCTTTACGACTTGTCACACTGTCATGTTTCTTTCCTTCTCGGACTTTTTTAAAGCAATGTTGGAGCAGACAGAGATGGAAATTGTGTCACCGAGTACAATTTTACCAGAAGCATTGAAAAAATAACACGTCACACACTTAGAGAGCTGTGCTGTAGTGCCTGAGTAGCAGGTAAAGGAGCTTTGCTCAAAAGCTCAATAGGACAGAATATATAACAGTGAATGTCTCTCTGGCGCCGCCATTGCCCAGACCAATCATCGTCGAGCTGTAATGGTCACTCTCTGCAATCTCTAGGCAAGCTATTCTAGCATGGCAAAGACTGATTCTGCTTACAAAGGAATCACTGAAGCTACAGTGAGTTTGGCCTCTAGCTTTCAGAGTTACAGTGTGTGGTCAGTTCACTCCAGTGAAGCCCATTATTCTTTTTTCCCAGCAAAGAGGGAAGCATATCCCCTCCAGCCTCATCTTCACCCTTCTCTGTGCAGTTTTGTAAGAAAATGTGCCATCTGTTTCTCTTTCACTAAGTAATTATTAGTAAATCTCCGATTCACCTTCCCGTTTCTAAAGGTCCTGCCGTTATAATTATGAACAGCTGTTGTTTATACCTGAACCTTGCCACAATTTTGGTTCCTTTTGTTTAGTGGTTACAGTTGCAGTTTGCGTTTTGTACATATTTCCAGGTGGCTAATGTAGTTGTACAAACAAAGAAACGATGCTCATTTTTAATACTTTGTCTGGAAATCATGGACTTAAATAATGGGCGACCCTGTCCTGCACGTCCCCTGCCTCTCACCAGTACTCCTGGTGACTCTGAATTGGTTTAGCAGTTAAGGAAGAAGGACTTCCTGATTAATGCTTTTCACTTTTTCCACAAGTCTTCAGATGCTACTCTGTGGGTCTGGCTTAAAATGTCATTATCAGCAAGTCATTAGCAACTCTAAATCTGAGGACAGGTGGTCGGCTCAGACATTGCATAATTGCACTTATTTGGCTACAGAGATTCCTGAATTGGTTTTAAAGGATGTTTTGAGTCTCTAACTATTGTGCTGCATTTCTGTGAATCTGAGCGGTAAGTATAGAACTGTACACTTCACGATGAATCGTGCTGCTTCTGTCTTCTGTCAGTGAGGACAGTGTCTTTGCATCACACTGACTCTCGCTGAGTTTTACACTGGCTGTTGTGTGCTTGGGATGGTCTTCACAGTTTTTACCTACTTTATTGTGATAAAGGTTGATCTTAGTTTCAGCTGAATTTGTTTGGATTTTTCTCATGTTTTTAGGCAAGATGCAATGACGCCAGGATTTTACTCATCAGTGTAAACCTGTGTGTTTTCCCTCACAAAGTCTTGGTTTTATGATAGAATTGGAAGAGGAACATGCTGAGCTGAATAGTGAAGGGGCTTTTCACCATGGAAAGGATCCTGCGGTTGTTTTCATGCCGATGAACTCACTGGTGCATTCTTTTCTCTCGGAATGTCCCAAACTGTTGATTTG
>VUQR01001677.1:10965-40896 GCA_015108515.1 Hemichromis elongatus | reverse complement strand
GTTTGGCAAGGGGGGGGGGGGGGGGGGCAGGTAGAGGCAGTAAAAAGGATGAGAGAGTAGCAAGAGGCAGATGGCAGCCGGCGCTCACATACAGCCGAGTCTCATGAGAACTAACCGCTGAAATAGTGCTGAGTCACTGCGCTCTGAAGGCCCTGAAATACACACAGTTCAACCTCCATATCTCGTGTGTGTGCGTGCACACAAATCTACCCCAGAAACGACAAAATCGACAGTGCGAGTTTGAGGAAAATAAGGCCACACAACGAATGGCGTTTGGTGGCGTTCAATCGATCCCCGCGATCCCCTGCAGAGGAGAGTTTTACCCTCGCACATAAAGCAGACCTTCTCTTTTTCCCTGGCTTTTCTCTGCCTCTTTCTCCTGCTGCCGATTTAATTACCTTCTATATTTATCGGAGCTCAAGATGCTATTTTGGTTTCGAGACTCTTGTCACTGATATCGAGAGGCTACATTATTCAGAGTGAGAGCACTGGGGGCCATGAGACAGAGCAAGAGCACTGCTGTTAACCCTATGGAGAAGGATGTGTCGCACGATGTGTGTGTGTGTGTGTGTGTGTGTTTGCGTGTTTATTCCCCTTTTGCTCATAACACAAGGTGTGGTCTGTCTTTCTCGTGTCTCCATTTTGTGACTGCTTCATGTCAGAGCTGTGCTTCAACCAGAGCGTAGCGAGAAAGAAGACGACTGTTTCACGCGGGACACACTAACACCGTCACCGACGAGTTACCGCAGACAAAAACAAAGAGCCGCGTCCGTCCTTGTGCACACGCGTGCACACGGACACGCACGCAGCGACAAACTCAGTAGGTATAGATCCCTGTCCTCCATATTTGGTTGTGATTTATGATTGCTCTTCAGCAGAGGCCACAGTCATCTGGGAGATGATGGCCATATTGATCTGATAAACAGTTTCATTTACTGCCAAAGCCTGCCATTCATACTCACACATACACACAGAGCAAAGACACATAGGTTCACAGCAGGAATAACCCAGCTTTCTGCTTCATCAATTCCTCACCTCCTCCTCCACGTCTGCTTTTCTGTTTCTCTGCTCTTCTTCTTCTTCTCCCCCCCCAGGCCACCTCGCCCTCTCTGCTCTCAGCACGCTTTAACCCGTTCCTCTTCGGCCCTAGCTCTCGCTTTTTTTTATACCAGCACCTACTGTCATTCACCTGGCAGCAGATGCCACGCTCCATGGCCTCTTTGTTTCTCCTATAAACTCTATACACCAGCAAACATAAGAAGACCAGACGGTGAAGGTTGGGTTGAGTTTACCGTCACATAAAATAATGCACAGAATATGATGACGTATCAAAGCACAGATTTTAAGTCTAGGTCACTGCAAAAAAAGATGCAGTGTACCTCTAACTTTAACCCTTTGCACAGGTCGGACCAACACCATAAAGCTGAAGATTTTCAGGATACTATATCCAATGCGGATGCAAGTCCTTTAGCTCGCCAGTTTTCCAGTACAACGTCTGCTGATGATGTCTGATTGCTCCATTTTTTTTCAGCACTGATACTAGTAGAGTGTACTGAAAGCTAAAGAGCAGCCATCCTATGTCCTGCACACTCCACCCAGGCAGCATCCTCATCTAAACCGAACTAAATATTCTTCTCTGCATCCACAAAAGCACAACTTCAAACAATGTGCTAATCTGACTTTCTGACTCTTTCGTTTGTGTGTGAAAACTATTTTAGTCACACAGACCAGCAGTGTGGTTTAATACAGCATGAAATTAATCTTCTAAGTTATGGTCGTCATCAGTGTCCAGATGGACGATAAAGCAAGGGATGCTTTAGGGTGAGACTGTCTTGCAGTTTATACGTTGCTACTGTTTCACAGTCAGATCTGCATTGTGTCTGTGGCATCTGCTTTAAAAAAGCTCGCACGGCAACCGAGAAAAATGCACAGCTCGCTCATGATGTCGAACCACGTGGGGTTACCTGGACGGGTGTTACCTGAGGAGAATCGGCGACATGCATCGAGGGACAGACGCAGATAGAAAAGAAAGACTAGGCGAGGAAATCTACACCGAAGAACATCATGAACTCAAAATACTCAGCCAGCACTCCGAGATAAGAAACTTGAACCTGTGTTGCTCAATGGCTTACAATCAGTAAGATACTGTTGATCAACATCTGGCTGAGGAAAGCAAGATCTGCGACCTGTGGGGAAAAAATGAAGCAAGTACCTGTACAGGGAGAGATGGGAAGAAGATGATGGAGATGGACACAAGCCCTGATGTGGAAGCTCCGAAAGAATACAAGAAGTTGATACACACCTGGCATCAGATTGAGACTATAACTCAAAACTGGACACTGTGGAGCACCCTTGTCCATGGCCTACACCCCGGGAGGAATGCTATGCATGAGTAATAGGCAAGTAAACGGATGGGTGACGTCAAAGTGGCAAGTACAGTACAACAAAAGTACAACTTTAGTGTGTAACATTACTCTCAAAAATAAACAAGGCACTTTGTTAAGTCTCCAAGTGGCATCCTAGCCAGTTAACCTTTCTATAGTCAGAAGCTCTGAGTAGAAAGCACACCGCAGCCTCCCATCATGACCTACTGAAGTGAAGCGGAGACTCGGCTATGCCTCGGCGTTTTGTACTCTCTGTTGTTGTGCTAGTTGTTACGTTCGGTGCAGAATTATGTGCTTTAGATTTACCTGACCGTCCTTTTTTACTTCCATGTCCACGCCTCACCAGCAGCGCAGAACCAAGACTCAGTTTTATTTAGCTCTGCCCAAACATCCCCCAGTTAGTACTCCCCAGTGTTTGAGCTGCTGTTTTATGATATCCACTACATTTTAACCAACCTAACCCCTCTCCATGAATGCATTTCTATAAAATTAATTGTAGTAGTATTTTGTTGTAGTTTTGCATCAACATAACATGTTTTGCTTTCTCTGTGAAGACTTGCTCTTCGCACTTTTTATGCACACTAAAGTGTAAGATGTTGGGTTTTTTTTTAAAAATTGCACTTGCATTTGTATGCAGCTGTTATCAGCAACTGATGTCAGCCCTGCATACTTCATGTGTTAAAAACTGCACATGTTCAGTGTGCGTTGCTTTGAACTGAGGCCCGCTGTGAAATGAAATTCATGATATTTGTAATTTAATTTTTTATAACTGATGTCAGGAATTAATCCAACATTAGACAGACTAATGTTTTCCTGAGATTCACCACCATTTAATTGGTGTGAGGGGTCAGGCTGCCTTAATTAGACCTTCTGTTACGGCTAAAATTAGTAGGAGAGTTTAAGTGTCTGATGACAGCCTAAACATTTATGCAAGGGCTTCGACGCTCTGAAAAGAATAAAACTGCGGCATGAAACTCTGCTTATATGTAAACATTCACTGAATAGCCTTCATTAAAACTGGTAAAACTCCTTCATTTTTTTTTATAAATAATGCCAAAACGAGTGGAACTGAAGAAAAACACACCACTGAGTGGACAATATATTCGCCCCACAACCACATATACACAAGCACTAACCCATACACACACTAGAAGGCTTTCAGTTTCTAAATCAATCCCACATCCGTAGCTAATGCAGTGCTGGGCCCTCTTCAGGAAGCATTAGGCCTATTAGTCAAAGTGCGTACGCATTCCTGTGTGTGTGTGTGTGTGTGTGTACAAGCCGCACATTCAGCAGTAGCAGATCTCGGTGGATCCTGTGGGGTCAGCAGGTGCAACAGGGAATGAGGGACCATCTTGTTGTGTGTGCGTGTGCGCGTTCCCTCCCCTCGATATCCTCCGGGCTCTTTATCGCTCTAAAATTATCCTCCATTTACTGGAAGACAGTGGACGGACGGAGAGAGAGAGAGAGAGAGAGACAGAGAGAGAAAGGGAGATGTGGACACTCTAGTTTGAATGTCTTCCTGGATCACTTATGGGCGCAGAATGAAGAGAATAACAGGCTCGCTGCTTTATCGAATAATCTAATTTCATAAGTGCAGATGAGTTAAGAAGCCAGACTGGAAGGGTGGTGATGCCACAGCTAACCGGGTGAGACATTTCAGCTTCACAGAATAACTCATTTGTCAGATCAGACACAGCAGGGAAGCATGAACCTACTGAAGCTACACTGAAACATCGTAGCTGCTACAGCTGAGCATACTCCCCACAGAACAGCAATAACTCTGCCTCTGTTTTCACCATAAGTTGCTAACCCCTGTGCGATTGTTAGGATTAAATTCATTTAAATACTTCAAAATGAGAGTGACAGTACACACTGCAAAGTGACTTGTGTTTTTGTTCTTCCATTGCAACGCCACAGTGAAGCAGAAGGAGTGAATACTGTAGTGAAAAGACTGTCAGTAACAGAGATACCTCCTTGACCTGCGTAACAAAGCGTGTATATTTGCACAGAATGATGACCGAGGGTTTCGTTCCCTGGTCTGTTATTGCTTTAGGGAGGGATCTCCTCGCAGTCAGTATGGACAGGAGGAATGATTACGGTGACCTGAAACTGTCACTGTGTATAGGCGTGTGAGTACCATTAGACAGGCGTGAAAAATGTGAAACCATCCTTTAAGAAAATTAAAGTAACACTAAAAAGACTAATAAGTAACAAATTTAATGGGACATTTATGCTCTGCAAATAATAACTAATAACTAGCAAAAACCACCACTTGATTTTTGCTAGTAAGACTCATATAAACTGTCTGTGGTAAATTTATCTTATTTCTATTTGTTGTATCACTGTATATAACAACAGAATGATCAGAATTACACACACACACACACACACGCACACACACACAAAACCTAAACTGTAAATCTCCGGTCGTACGTATTTAACCTGTAGTTTTAGGAGACATGTAATGAACATTATGTTGTACATCTTGTTTGTAGGTCTAAATTTACACAGGCTGATCGTTTAACCGCAAACTGCTGCCTTTATAACAGTGTTGTGTTAACTTTGTTGACCAATAATTTTCATCCTAGTTTTAGTCAACAGTTAGTCTTTTTTCTTCAGAAACCAAATAAAAACTATGATGAAGCGTATTGGTGCTTTCGTCAGTAAATAAAAACCAGATGAAAAAGAGATGAGATCCAGTCAGAACTAATTCATTTGTGTAGAAAGGTGGATGATCCAATCAGAAGTAATCTTTCTGTGCTGTAAGGTTAGACGCGCATTTAGGGCTGAGACCCAACACATCAAAAAAATAGCTTTTTTGGAACTGACATGTTTATTACAACAAAATCTATATCATGTTGTGTATGATATATTTTGATATATTTTTATTACATATTTATTTTATTTTATTTGGGTGTTTTGGTAACGTTTTGTTAACAACAATGTTAATTTTAGACAAAAAAAAAGAGTTTTGTCCATAATGTTTTAATATTACTATTATTATTATTAAGTATTGATCATGTTGTTGAGACCTTTGATGAGAGGTCTCAGAAACTCATCTATCAAATATGATACAAAAGGCATTATAGGGTTCATTTGTCCCCCGGAGGCTTTTTTGGTTGTTGTTTTTATTTTTTGAGACGGTACGACTAGCTCCGTGTTTCTAATGAAAGTGCAACAAATTGTGAAAGCTTGGCAGGAAGGGAAGAGCAGACGAACGGACGCATTTCACACATGATGTCAAAGAAAATAAGATGCACTGTAAACTGTGTGAAGCAACTCTCACCAGGAAGAACACGACAACACAATTTGTATTTTAACTGGATCGACTCTAGATTTAGTCTAGATTAGATTTAGCTATAAACATTATAAAACATGCATGTGACACATTAAACAAACGCGAATGGAGGATAGAACATAACGCAGCATTCATGGGAGGGTGGGATAAAATTAACATGATATATTTAAAAAATCTACATAATTGGGATCTATGATTAAAAATCTTTTGTTTAAAAAAAAAATAGACGTTAAGAAAAGCTGTATGTGTGACTATGTTAGTGCAAAGTTTCGTTCAGATCAGCCCGCCCATTAAGGAGGAGCTGGGGCACAAACAGACATATATATTGGGCCTCGTTTCAAGCGCTCAGGTCATCCTGTCTGAAACCAGCTGCTTTAGCTACGATCCACTCTACTTTAATCTACTCCATCTCTGTGCACGCGCACACACACACACACACGACAAAAATAAAGAAAACAGTATAACAGGTGCCTTATAAACAAGCCATGGCCTTTCTGTTGAAATAAAGGACCGACAGCTGCAGTATCTCAAAATACAACTCATCTGAAGGGAGCTCCAGCTCTGCACATGTGCAGCTAAATGTTGATTTATATCAATAATAAAGCAGAAGATTAAAAACATGATTCTGTGAGGATCTTAATTAAAGTGTAACATAATCTGGTTATGTAGAAAACGTGTGTCTAGCATGGGTGCTCTTTAGGGTTCACAGGAACTACAGCTACACTGAAGCTTCCTGCAGCAGGCCTCCCATTAACCCCAATTCAGATGGTTTGAGTGCTCTCAGTGTCTTTATGTTGAATTAATTGAAATTATGAAAAAAATAAAAATAAAATATTGGTCTCTCACATAGGCATGGACGGCTATATGCGCCTGATATATCCCAGCACTGAGCTGAGTACAATTTTGATTGCAGTGCCCCGACCTTTTGAAAAATTCAAGGACAACGTGCCTCTACTGGACCATTCCTAATGGAACGGGAATGGGAAGCCGTTTCTGGAGAACCACGCTGCTGTTGATGTCTTAAATTTTTTCTTTTCACTCTGAGGTTTTTGTAAATTGATTGAGGTGCTGTGAGAAATCTGAAAACCTCAGCAGATGAGACGTGCATGAAAATCAAACAGAAATCAGTGTCATCTGCCCCTGATTTAAAAATAAACATCAAAGTCTGTCTGTAAAAACCTGTGTCACTCCACTTGGTGGAGTCACTAAGCAAAGAGTAATCATGTTAGTCTGTGTTTTAGTGGAAACTTTCAGAGCCTGGTGATATGGCTGAATGCTGCTCTGAGGCAAAATCCCAAACCAAATGCCTTTTTTTTTTCCTGAGAAATATTATTTTTTAACAACAAAAATATCTTTCAAGAGTGCTAATTAGACTCAACATCAGAATTGAACACTCAAGATCCATCCTTGTGTGCTTTCATCTTACATGCGGACCTCCATTTCCCCTTGTGACCCTCCATCAAGTGTCCTCATACACCCTCTTCCTATCTGTATTTGTCCCTGAGGGTTTACCATCCTGAGCTGGATAAAGTCTCAGTAAAATCAATAGTATCCATTCATGCAGCTTTTTGCATGACCACTTGAACATGCACATACACAGGGGTTCAATTCACCTTTATATCTAATTAGAAAAGACTCTAAATGAGTATTGCCATTATCCCCAGATAAATTAAAGTTTCTTTACATTATCTCATGATGGACACAGGTGTTAATATCAGGAAAATCCATAGTAAGCCCTGTGGTGACCAGGCAGACGGGGCCAGCACAGAGCTTGTAGATAGTCTGAGGATAGAAATGAGGATGGAGGCTGGAGAGAGTCAGTGGAAAAGTGAGCGAGAGGAGAGGAAGAAGGAAACTAGTGCAGAAAGCGAGACAGTCAGACTGGCCATTATAAATCATATCCGCTGTTGGCGCCGGCCACGTATCCTAGCAACCAGACAGACCCTCCGCCTCTCCTCCATCCCCATCTCTTTCTTCTGTTAACAGCCTGGTCACTGTTATTACCCATACTGCACTGGGCTATGGCCCATAAACTCATGGCCGAGTTTGGTTTGTGCTTACAGTTTGCTGACTGATGTAAGGAGTGTTTGCATTGAGCAAAGCTACCAGGAGCTGATCCCGACAGAGACAGGACAGGCAACATGTCACAGAAAATATTACAGTACCTTCAATCACTGTATTCTTTAAAGTCTTATTCTTTCATTGATTTGCAATATAATCTACAAAGGAGCACGAAAATACAGACAGATTTAAGAAATAGATAATAACTGGTTCGTGACAAATTACATTGGGAAACATGTCAAAAACATGCCTGTGTGGACAACAGCCATGCTCGATGTAAACTCTTTGGCTACATTTATATAAATACAATGTTGCTAACTCCGGCGTCTGTAAAACACGGTGGAGGCTCTGTCATGGTTTGGGGGGGGGTCCGTTTGACACAGTGGTGAAAATCAACATTGATTGATATATGAACACAAGAAAGTACAATCAGATCACTGATCGAACATGCAATGCAATCTGGTTGCATCTGATCTGCAACAGCTTCATGTTTCAGCATGACCGTGATCCCCAAACACAATGCCACTGCAGTAAAAGCGTAGAAAAACACACAACGCAACACTATCAGTCATAGACTGGCCTCCCCAGAGCTCGTACCTCAACATCTTTGAAGTGTTGCGGGATCATCCTCACAGAGAACAGAGCAAAATGTAGCCAACATCCAAAGAAGAGCTTTGAATGTCCTTCAAGAAACCTGGAGAACTATTCCAGACGACGACTTAAAAAAATTACGAGTAAGCTCTTTTAGAGAGTTCAGGCTGTGGTAAAGGATGAGGGTAGTCATACTAAATATTTCAAGCTCATCAGAATTGTACCTTAGATATTGTATTTCCATGTATGCTTACATATATTAATATAAACTACTGAAATTTCTAAGCAATATATAAAGAAATTGGGTGACTTGAGACTTTTGCAAAGGTCTGTAAATGATAAATGAACATTTAAATGATCCTGGATCTTGCTGGTTGTCTGATATGCATCACTGTATGAGTTAGTGATGAACATTCACCTTAAGATTCCCCTGCGTAATCCTGCCTTTTTAAATTTTCATTTTGAAGGACTTTTCAAAACACCTGCATCCTGAAATTCACCTGCTGTTCAAACCCTCTGTTTGTGAGGGGCAACCAGTGAGAAATAATCGACAATTCTACAATAAACTAAAAGAGTTAATTGCAAAAAGAAAATCACCTGTAAGTTCTGCTGTATCTCTAGTAGAGTCCACCAAAAAATAAATAAATAAATACATTTAAAAAAAGCTGGAAAAGAGGACATAGGGTTAAGGACATAATTTAGCCTCTGTTTAAAGACCTTTGTGCTTTGCTGCTTTGTGTAAAAATTCAATAGTCTTTCTAACAGGCAATGACGCCACACATGTAAATATGGACTTTAACCTGACACGTCACAATAATAATCAGAATTATTCCTTTTATGTTGCTTTCAAAGATTTTTTTCACACGTGTCTCGGCACTAAATATGTTAAAATTTGGTTTGCTTTGGTGTTTTTCCTTTCTTTGTACATCGTACAACAGTGCACCTCTACAGCACACACTTCTTTATGCTTTAAGTACTCTGTTTCGGGGAAGTACACTTAATTGTATGCCCTTTCCAGTATAAACACATAACATACTCAAAACCTGTTTAGCATTACAATGTCGTATTGATTGGGGACTCAGCTTCAGCATGCCTGACTCCTGTGGTTACTTGACATCTAAATGCAGTGTTTGGGGATTTTTTTTAGCAGTATTTTTGTCAGGTAATTTAAATAATTGGTGAAAACTGGTGGAATTTTTTTGCTAAACCTTAACTGACACTCAAAATAAAACTTGACTTAAAGACGCATCTAAATATCAGTGCAATGATCTCTTGGAAACTGTCTAAATCTGATGCATCCACTCTGAGATGTCACAATAAAGCCGCACACCTGCGGCGATTTTACACCGAGTTGTAAAGGTTTTGCCATGTTTTCTGAAATTTCCTCCTGATTGTCCCAGGACTGGTGAGACTGAACAGACTCTTTGTTTAAGTCAATCTGGTGCCAGACCACGGGTTACTGATTTTGATCCTCAGATAAAACAAAAGGCTCGAGCTAGCATGACTAGCACTGTGATGCACGACGAGCAGGCCGGCTCTCTGCTGCAGCTTGATGCAGTCTCCTCACTAAAAGCTTCACCCAGTTACTGGTCTCCAGACAGTTACAGGCTTACCTCTGCTCTTTGGGCTTGGCTACTGCCTCATTGTCTACTGGCTTATAAAATTCTGAGTACTCAGCAGAGGGAACGGACAGTAACACACAGGGAGAATGAGTGTGTGCATCTATGGGAGCAAAGGAAATGAAGCACTCAGGAACCACTCAGTCAACCCATAGTCTGAGAGCAATCACAAGTGGGTGGTATGAGAGGAAAATTGTGTTTGAGGAATGAAGGACAAAGTTGCCAGAGAGTGTGTGTCTAACTGTGCATGTGTATGTGCTCGTGCGTATGTGTGTGTAAAGGAAGTACGCCACCTTGTGGACCGGGATTGACAGGAGTCTTCTGCAATTGTCCATCTGTGAGAGAGAAAATGAAAGCACAGGTAGTCAAATGTTGATTTTCCTTATATAATGTACTGTATTAAATATGAGCAATTTGCTGGTGGAGGATCAGGGGTGGATTTCCGTTCTTTGGTCTACATATCTTTGCCTCAGGCTGCTTAAACAATAGCTAAACCTAAACTAAAATTACTTTGGCGCTGCAATGCTATACTGCAAAAAAAGCTAAAATAAGAAATCAGCTTGCACTGAAAATAAGGACGACACTGTCTGGGGACCAAATACACTTCGATCCATGACAGAAAAGAAATTAAGACAATCCAGAACAGAAGACAGAAGTCAGGAAAGCAAACTGTTTTCTTACTCAACAGTTTCTGACATGTAGGAAAATAATGTAGCGACCAACTTATTTATTCATTCATGTTGCGCTGTGGCATTTTATGATTTATGTTAAATGTTCCATATCCGTGGAAAAATAGCGCTACGGTAAATAAAGATTTGCAATGTTAAAATAGCATTTAACCCTTTCCATTGTGCTTGATTGTGTGCACAACTGGCTGGCATACAGGCCTAGAGACTGCTCCATGACCGTGTGGCAACTGCTTGTTGGGAAAAATGTCCATTCTTCAAATGGTTAGTGACTGGTGCCTGGAGGTTGCTAGCTGTTTTAAAAACCGCATTCACAGGCCTAGAGACCAGTCGGTGACCTCCTGACAACCACTGTCACTAGATGAAATCAGACACAAAGGTGTTGCACCAAAAAAAGCTTTTGGAATTGCTTTGGTCTCTATCAGATTGGTGGAGTCACTTGTAGTTTGCATGTTCGTCCGTGAACACTCGCAAACTACTCTTGGAGCTGTAGTGAAACTATGAAAAGTGTGCTGAAAACCGTAAACAAAAAAACCTTTGCTTTCAAAGTAAAAGTTGAGCTTTTAGAAGAGTGTTGGGTGTGGAGATGAGACACAACTTTTACCTAGAAGGTCAGCGTTTTTAGTCTCACTTGCACTTTTCACAGCTTGACTAAAGTTAAGAAAGTAGTTCGCAAGTGTTTGCAGACAAGTTGGTGTCTTCCATGCAAACTACAGGTAACTGTTATAACCTTACAGTGACCAAAGCATTTACAAGGTTTTAGGTGCAGCACCCTTTTTGCAAGTGATTTCACACAGTGACACCCACCTACCTCCAGGAACCACTCACCAAGCTTTTAGCTTTTTCTCTAGTGACGGGTGGCTGTATCACATTCAATATAAAGGATAACTCTTAAGTTAAGTGCACATGACGTTATAAACTGAGATACCTGAACTATTTTCATTTTTAAAAACTGGTTTTGTATCATTCAGTATTAATGGTGCCCTCACAGATGTGCAAGTTACCAATGCCATGTGCACCAGTGCTGCTTCCATACCATCATGTTGATATCTGTTTGATCATTTTTTTGTACCTCTCTTTTTTTCAAGGTATTCTAGTCTTAAATTTCATTTATAACTGTATTCCTTTTTTGTTTTGAGGTGTTCCTGAGCCTCTGCAGTGATTTCACATGTGGAATAATAGTGCTACCTGAGGGGCTGAAGATAGCGGTCATTCAGTATGGACCGCTCCTGAATCCTTGAATGATATGACGTCCTGTAAATAATTAAGTCTTTTACGTTTTACATCCAGAAACTTTGCACTTTAAATACTTGTCCACACATGCTTCCACGGAGTGTTGTTACTCAGTTATCTTTACATGTAAAAGACTCAGCCTCTTTAGGACACTCTTTTTAAAACCAATTATGTTACTGACGTTCTTCTAATCAAGCTAATTAGTCAAGATGGTATCACACATATTTTTCTGTCTTTTTGTCGTCTCTTCAGAACTTTTTACTTACATTTTACTCAACATCCGATAACATTTTGCTGAATTCATTAGCAGACAGGCACCCGATTAGGCTTTGTAAAACACCCAAATTACCTTTAAATGGGCAGCTAGAACACACTAACAGCAAGGTAGTTTTTGAAGGATAGCCATGCGCTTTTTAAGGTTTGCACGCCTATAAATCCATAACGCCCTCCCTTTAAGAATTAATGAGAATCACCGTAAGAGTAGAAGAGATAGTGAAGGGACTATTACTACAGAAAGCATAATCATGCTTTACATGCTTTACGTCCTTGAAGATAATGAACTTTTTATGTAATCTGCCTTATCTTAAATTATAGTAAGAAAAAAGAAATAGAAAAAAGTTTGACAGAGATCCAACGTGAGTTTCTCTGTCCATTTTAGCCTGCATGTGAGCTTGAAAGGGGAAAGAATGTCCTTGGGTTTGACACTACACTACATAAAAAACAGATGTATTTAAATTTCCTATACACAAAAAAGCCTCTAGCTGAAAATGGGCCTGCCGTTTGATGTAATTCAAATAAACATTTACAGGATTACTTTTGTTATAGTAGCCATAATTCAAATAATAGTTTAATATTTTAAACAGGTTTTAAGCAGTTTTTTCTAGATTTTTTTTTTTTTTTTTACCACCCAACATATAAGAATTATGCAAGTGGAAGTGGTATAAACCTTTAAGGGGACAAAACATTTTTTGGAAATGTATGTAATTAAGATAAACAGTTACTCTTGTGCAGGCATCTCATTAGCTGCCACTTGTGCTAATTAGCATGCCAAAGCCAGCTCTAAGAAAATGCCAGTGCTGCTAGCATCTCTTTAAAAACATTTCTTCATTCGTTTAAGCGTTTTATAGCCTACATTAGTTCTGTTGTATTAAACTATGGGAGGCTAGCTGTGCAAAAGCAGCACATTAACAATATAAGTTACACAAGGAGTCAAAAAGGTGACGTACCCAACCTGAGTACAGAGGTTCAAATCATGATGTTACCTTCGTGTACAGTTGGGAAAAACATATGTAGAGCGCTGAAAAACGCCAACTCCAAAGAATTAAATGACCCAAAGAATTATATTAGCGGAGTGATAGCTGACCTTTAACTTATTTGGAAACGTGCAGCATTCTAAATAAGCAGCGTGTAGTTAGTATGTTAGGCAGCTATTTTAGTTTCAGCCCGAATGTTCCTGAACGCAGCACCACAAACTCGACAGTAGTTCTTCCACAGGGTCGTAAGCTCGCGAGGAGACCCTCACAGCAGGCTAAACAATGCGAAGGATGGCAGAGGAGATACAACCTGCCAGGGAGCAGAGGTGAGTTGTTTTTGTTTGTTTCTTTCTTCTTCGTGTTGAACATAATAGGTTTTTTTTTCTTGTTTTGGTTTTGTTTTTTTCTTAGCGTGAATACTGTCCGTCCATGCGACAAAAAAAACAACTTTGTTGTCTTCGTGTGAAACCGCATTAATGTATTCACATGTCGATTTAACAAACAGAGCCCTCCACCATAAACTTATAGGAAAACGATGTCGTGTTAATATACACGCCACCCGCTTGCTGGCATTCATCCAAAGTGAATATTTTTCGAGGGCAAATCTTCTTGTTTATTCTGACTACTGTGTGAGTGACTGTCTATACAAAACTTTATTCAAAATTTTACTTTTTAATACTTTTTAATCTTATCTGCGTCTGCCTTTGTCCTGCAAATGTTAAAAACGTCCTGATTCAGAATACATTAAGTAAAAATGGGAATTCCAGAATTTGTTGACTATTTTCTTAAATACATTTTACCATAAAAGACCCCAAAATACACAGAACAAAGACATGTTTGGGCTTCTTTCTGGACATTGGTTGCATGTTGTTGTCAAGTATTGCATACCGGCAGCACTGATAACAAAAATATCATATAGCCAAAGGTCAGTTTGTTGTTGGGTTTGTATGTCTTTTATGTGTCCTGCATGTGTTTTTGTGTATCCTTTCTGTCTGAGTCACAGCTCCTGGATATCAAGTTGGCTTCCCTCCTGGTGTCCCACTTCTCCTTCTCAGCTGAAAGATGCAGAGGAAAAAATCCTCAAGAGTGAGTTTGTAAACAGCTCCATCAGACAATCTGTGGTTTTATGTGTTTCATAAAGTCAGAGTTAAAACAGTTTCCCTATGCCTGCCCTATAATCTTTCCCATCTGCCGCAGCTGTGAAGCGGCCTTTCTCCAAGCAGCACGTTCGGATATCGAGCGGCAACTACCTGTGGACTTTAGCTTTCTCCACTCAGCAGCAGCCGTCAGGAGCCCCATGTGTCCCACACCCGTCAACCCAGCCCACCACTCCTTTGGTTCTGCTGCACGGTTTCGGAGGCGGCGTCGCCCTCTGGGCCCTCAACCTGGATTCTCTCTCCAGCAGCGGACCGGTCTACGCTCTAGACCTGCTGGGCTTCGGCAGGAGCACCCGTCCCCAGTTCAGCACCGACCCAAAGGGGGCCGAGGACGAGTTTGTGGCAGCCCTGGAGGAGTGGAGGGAGAAGGTGGGGCTACAGGAGATGGTGTTGCTGGGACATAACCTCGGAGGATACCTGTCTGCAGCCTACACGCTGAAATACCCACAGAGGTGCTTTGTGTGTGTGTGTGTGTGTGTTTGTGCAGATGAGAGGACACAGTGCCAGGTGGTTTTCTAGTTTAGCCATCTCTACATGGGTTCTGCTGGTTTGAGATGTAGTAGTAGATGCTAGAAAATATAAGTTTTAAAGACACTGGAGTTGTGAAAGGATCTAATGTGCTCGTTTCCAGCTTTGTTTTTTAATTTTTTGGACTCATGCAGAGTGGCTTTGCATGACTCACAGATCAAAATAATACACATTTGTCTCATACAGCCTCTCAGTTGATCCAGTGTCTTAATATTTAATAGACTTGATATTTCATGTAGTTTAATATTTGTGTCCGTTGGTAACTTAGTGCCCCTTCCTTTTAAACCCGTTACAGGCCATGAAAGAGTTGTAGTCACACTTTATACTTTTTATGTACTTTTTTGCACCATTTGCTAAATAAAAACTACAAGCCCTTATTAAAAAAAAATAGAAGTAAATGTGTGCAGTTTTAATTGAATTTCTATATTTAAGTTTGCACATTTGATCAGGTAACTGCACGTGTGTGTATGCAGGGTGAAGCATCTGCTGCTGGTGGAGCCGTGGGGATTCCCAGCACGTCCAGAGACCCCGAACCACAGCTCCATCCCAATGTGGATCAGAGCAATCGGCGCCGTCATGAGCCCCTTCAACCCTCTGGCCGGTCTCAGACTGGCTGGACCTCTCGGTTAGCACACACAAACACACATTTGTACTTGAACACACATATATTTGTTTCTCTTACACATCTGTGTGAACGTTTTTAACTTCTAAGTGACATATAATTATCAGCAGCAATGGGGTTTGCCTAAAATGTCCCAGTTATCTAAACCATTCTATACTGCTGTTCTTGCATGGTTTCAAAATTAATCCCCCCCAGGAAAGAAAATCATTCCTGTAAAAACAATACGCATTATAAAAAGTATTTTAAATGCTTCCATCCACCCATGTCTTTATGCTTACATGAGGTCGGGTCATATTGGTAGAAGGCTACGGAGGTATTGCCAGATGTTCTTCTTGCCAGCAGTATTTTCCAATTCTCCCAGGGAATTCTGAGACAGTTCCAGGCCAGATAAGATGTATCGTCTTAACTTTCGAGTTCTGGGTCTATCCCAGTGTTTTCTGGCTGGAAACGCCCTGAAAACCTCCAAAGGAAGGTGGCTAGCAGGCATCCTAATCTAAATACACATATACCTTTCTTCCTCCAGGCTGAAGGAACAGTGAAATTCCTAACATCTCAGGCACAAGAAGCCCCGCCCACCTGCTGTTTAATTCTGTCTGTGTGGGGCAGCCAATCTGGCCCAAAGAGAGAGGTTCTAAAGCTGCAGTATGACATAAATATGGATTATTTTATACTGTGAATAATGCAGTAACTACTCTGGAAGTAGTTACTGGAGTCAAAGAACAAAATATATGAGGATAAAATTTGACATAACTCCACCTTAAATGCCTTTGATTAATTCTATGGCAAAAAATTGCTCCCACTGAGTCGGGGGAGCTGTAAAGCACCGAACGTCAAACGTCAGCTTAAGGTGCCATTGTTCTAGTCAAAGGTCTGAGCTGAAACTAAATGTCCTTCTTTCTTTTTTTCTTTTTTTTTAGGCCCGACACTCGTCCAGACCATCAGGTCAGACTTCAAGCAGAAATACTCCTCTGTGTTCAGTGACTACACTGTGTGTGACTACATCTATCATCTGAATGCCCAGACCCCGAGGTGACGAACATTTTAAACCATCCGTACACAAATATGTCTATTGTCCGAAGATCTTAGGAGCATTTTATTTTTATTTTATTTCTTTTAGTGGAGAGACGGCCTTTAAGAACATGACCATTCCCTATGGCTGGGCTAAGAGGCCCATGCTAGACAGGATCGGCCAGATCCGGGCCGAAATTCCCATTTCTTTTATTTATGGATCCCGCTCCAGTATTGACAGCCACTCTGGATATGCATTCAAGAAAACCAGGCCAGATGTGGAAATCCGAGTAGGTTCTCCATTTTATATTTTGCACCTTTAACTTTTGAACCTTGTACTGACAAACCTGTTCTGTTTGAGTGAACCCAAAATGATGTGAATGTTGTATTTTGAGATCTTAAAAAAAAAATCCAAATTTGGTTTCTGTGATAATTATGTCATGCAGGAAATTCACGAGAAAGATCTTAAGCTTTTTTAGTGCATAAATCTGCCTGTATGTATGTATGTATGCCAATATGGATAACAATCCCCAAAGCCTCATTTAAATATACCTTGCTTTGTGGAACGGTGGCACCTTTATCTCAAATCTATTTTAACTCCTCTGTGTGTGCACTTGTCAGGTGATCCGAGGAGCGGGCCATTATGTTTTCGCAGACCAGCCAGAGGACTTCAACCAGACGGTGCTTCAGATTCTCGCCAGGACGGAGGAGAAATGGAAAGGGGAAGGAACAGAGCAGTGAGAAAACGCACAGGAGAGCCAGAGCAGTGTTATACTGTAAGACTCTCCATCAGTGCTGGATTGAGGAGTCATTATTCCACCGTCTAATATTCCATAAGGCCCAGGATCTGAAGTCAGATGGTGCCACAGGTTTTATTTATCCTGCCTCGTGCATATTCATTTTTGTAAATAATTGTGAAATGCAGCCAGTGTTGCATTTGTTGCTAAATGTTTTTGAGATTGTGGTAAGAGGAGCTGGGTCTAACATTTTTCCTAGAACCCGTTGGGAAACTCTTATCTATAAAAATGAAGAAATGTCACCTCAAGGGAGTTACTTGTTTTTTGTATGGAGCTAGACAAAGTACACAGACTGTTCCTTTTCCAACCCCTCACCCGCTCTGCCAGAGATATGAGGGAATAAGTAAGTGGGGCAAAGGTTTGGAAGGGAGTTTTTAGGAAACCTTTTCACTTCTAAGAAGAGCCTCTGTGACTGTGTGGAAAGTGGCCAGCAGGTGGCAGCACAGTAACAGCCTGTGTGCATCACCACTTCTCTGTTTTGCACACTGGAGCCAGCGAATCCCGCACAAAGTAGCCTCACATGCATATTGAGTTGAGTGACCTACTCAGGAGACCTGGACAGTGATGCTCTAAGAGCAGTACGGCACTCGACTTGCTGCTAAGTCACAACTGCAGTGACAGAATAGGGTCAGAGATGTGTGCTGGACTAAAAATAGGACTTCTGTTCAAAGGCACATAAACATGTTACTGTGAGACATTTATTTTGTGAATGTGTGAGTGTGCAAAAAATACTATTATCTGTCCTTTTGTTGCTGAATTTCCAGTCGTGTTGTACACTCCAGCAAATCCATTTTTAACCTTTTTATTGTATAACTCAGTAAATTGGCGAAATTAAAGCTTCATCTTGTCTTGTAAATTTCTGCACCAAAATAAACACAACAAAATTCAAAATACACACATCAGCCACAACATTAAAACCACTGACAGGCAGAGTGAACAACACTGATTATTTCAGTTTGCCTGGAAACCTTAGGTCCTGGCATATATTTGGATGTTACATGCACAACCTGCCAAAACACTGCTGCAGATCCAGCATCCTACCCCCTCCACCCCAGCTGTGGCAAAGAGATATTCTCCCCAGCAGGAAAATACGCCCTGCTGCACCTTAAGAAGTATTCAAGAAATGCATCGACAAACAGCACAAAGTAAAATAAAATTGCACTGAGCTAAATATATGGATTTATTCATCAATTTATTATGCCTTATATTGACACATTAAGATCCTGCAGTGTAAGTGAAACAACCCAATGATCCAACAATTCAAAATGAACAAGAGCTTGACAACAGTGGGGACAAAGTTTTCCATTTTAAGATGAGAGTGGGGACGAGGAGAATTTAAAAAAAGCACAGAGAACAAAAATACAAATAATGAGAAAAGAAAATTATGAGAAAGAATAGTCATCATTTTGACATGCAGACAATGGGATATATAAATGCAAGGAGGGTAGAGGTAGGGTGCCTGGTGCATCATGGAAAGTCCCTAGGTAGCCTCAGCCTATAGCAGCATGATTAATCATTCAGGTTAATTCAGTTTTAATTATATAGCACTAAGTCACAACAACAGTCACCTCAGGCTGCTTTATATTGTAAGGTAAAGACCCTACAATAAGACAGAGAAACCCTGCAATAATCAGATGACCCTATGAGCAAGCACTTGGCGATAGTGGAAAGGAAAAACTCCCTTTTAACAGGAAGAAACCTGCAACAGAACCAGGCTCAAGGAGGAGCAGCCATGTGTCACCACCGGTTATTATCTTTTCAGATAATATGATACTATGAGGTCTTTAAGATATGACGGTGTCTGTTTATTCAGGACTTTTTATGGAAGGAGAAAGTCCTTGTTAGTCCTCACTCTTCAGGGAGATTTTGGGATGACCTGATAACAAGGAAGTACAAACCCTAACCCTAACCCAGTAAGAAATGCATTGACTAGTTTTCAGCATTACTCTGAGACAAAATGTTCCTAATTTATCAGACAGAAAAGGCCGGTACATAAAGGCTTGCTTAATGTTGAAATTAAAGGACAAAGAATTCAAAATGTCCTCTAAACTCCACAGATCTGATTAAGCATTAGTGGGGTTGTGCAAAGATGATACATGTAGGCCCCATGTACTACCCCACAGAGGTCTGGTGTCCGAGCCCGGATGAGTCACGGTTGTTTTGGTGACCCTGTATCTTTGATTAGAAGCTAAATGTAAAGTATAGCCTGAGTTTTGTTTACAAGAAAACTTTAATGCTGTAGGGGCGTGCTGAAGGTGAAGGTTGGCACTGAAGGTTGCAGTTCACTAAACCGAGCAGGAGATTATTTGAATGTTATTTCTGAGCTTTAAGCACCCTGGCTTTTATCGATGTAACCCCTCTGTTAGCTCTGCCCGTCTCCTTCATTACTAAGACATCAACCCGGCCCACCCGAACTGTCTCCTGGCAACAGGGTAGCCACGGAGACGGAGTCGTTTAGATTGTGGACCTGCAGGAAGCGATGCTGTGGTTGGACGGGGTGATTATGGGTTGTTTGTTTTTCTTGAAGACGTTGGTTGGCTCATCATCAAGGAAGCGAGAACCGTTCAGCAGGGGCTCCACGTGCACTGCTTTTCTGACCACAAACACACACACCACACACACACACACTGTGAGCAAAGACCACTGTCCTCCCTTGCTTAATAGATCTGGAGGCTTACTCATCGTGTCTCTGTCTTCTCTGTCACCCACTCAGTCACATGGACATGAAATCATTTCATTACAAAAAAGGGAAACAAGTGAGGGAAGTGACAGGAGCTTTCATCCTGGGTTTGGATATAATTGAAAGCCTGGGGGCCTGAAATAACTGCACATAAAAGGTGTGCGCCTACAGAAGCGCACACTGTGGCGCTGCCACCGCCAGCCATCGGTGTCGCTTTAATCAGCAGAAACACACACAGGCTGAAGCTGCCAAAGCATCAGGAAAATTGGTGTCTCATTTATTTACAAGACTGCAGTAATGTTGCATATTATTCTGACTATTTCCGGGTCGCACAGCTGTAAGTTTGCTCAGTGCTCCAACACTTTTCTGCATACATTTCTTTCTTTTTTTAAATATGGAGTTAATCCATCAGACAGTTTTCCAGGATGATTTTCTTTAAAGTCCAAAACATCTGCTTTGCCAAATGCATCCATCATCACTCTGACAGACAATTAAGTTAATTTTTCAATTCGCAATCAAATAATGTAATTAGGTGCATGCATCATTCACAGGCAGCTCCACTCCCCTCCAAACAATCTGAACAATAATAGTTTGCCCATCGGTGACTGATGATATTTACAGTCTGGGCATTTATTTTTAGCCACAGAAGTAGCAGCCAGACAGACATTTACACAACAGAAAAGTATGCGTAGAGTGAAATCAGTGTAGAATAAAAAAAGTAATATCTTCCTTTCTTTCTATCTGTCTATCTAGGGAGTTGAAATATCAAAGATCTGAAGGGTGCTCTGATTTTTTCCCCCAGAACTCCATAATGTTCTCAGTCTTTATGCAGCGAGAGCACTTCACAGCACATCGCGGCTCTCACGTTACATGGAAAGCGCCAGAGACTAATGATCTCAGCACTTAAATTCTGACTGAGCGCTTCAGGAAAGACTAACAGAGCCAGAGCCCCGAGTTTGCCATCTGGATGGTTGTTCTCTGCACGCGCGTGGCACAAAAGCTGGTGATGTGATGGCTTCTCTTCATCTCGCAGAAGGACTGAATGGAATCCAAAAGGCATTAAAACTTTTTATATTAAGGATCATCAGCAGTGACATCACTGGGACTGCTGCTGAAGTAGCAGTGCTACTGATTCATAAAATCCTGTAGAGGTGGTAATTTATCTCTCTTCACTGAAACTATTGATCCTGCAGTACTAAATTTGGACTCGCAGCTACTTCTTGTCACCAAGCAGATTTCCACGCTTGTCCCAGGTGCTGGTTTTGATTTTAAAGCACAGTTAGGCTTTCTTTACCCACATATATAATACTAAATTAAACATTGATTATTTATAACCCCATATCAAAGCTGTAAACATACATATGTTTATTTGGATCACTCTGTCACTCTCCTTCTCTGTAGCGGATTAAGGAGAGGGACATGAACACAATACACACTTGACCTAGCCCGCCATCCCCATGTCTGTAGATTGGTGAAGCAACTGTGGTACTCCTTTTAGGCCACTCGCCTGATATATAACATCAAATCAGATACTGCAGAGGGCTGTACACTGGTCACCATTCACTTTATTTGGTACATCTTGCTACAGGCAACAGGTTGGTCTCTCCTTTTGGCTCGAGAATTGAACAGGGTGCTGGAAATGATCCTTAGATATTTAGAGATTTTGTTTCCATGTTGCTAGCATCATGTCAAATGTGTGTGTCACAAGATTGAGATCTGGTAACTGTGGTGGCCTCTGAGTACAGTGAGCTCACTGTCATGTTCAGGAAACCAGTTTGAGATGATCTGAGCTTTCAGACATGGCACGTTATCCTGCTGGAAACAGCCATTAGAACATGGTCAGCCACAGTACTTGGATAGGCTGTGGTGTATTAATGATGCTTAGTTGATACTAAAGGGCTCACAGTTTGCCAAGAAAATATCCCTCACACCATCACACCAGGATGGCTCCATGGTTTCAAGCGATTTACTGTAAATTCTGACCCTACTTTCTAAATGTGGCAGCAGAACTCGAGACTCATCCGTCTAGGCAACGACTTTCCAGTCTTCTGTTGTCCAGTTTTGGTGAACCAGTGTGGCTGCAGATTCGTGTTCTTAGCTGACAGGAGAGGAAGGCTGCAAACCTTAAAGTTATTCGAGTTACTGCTGCCTTCCAATCAGCTTGAAGCAGTCTGCCCATTTTCCTCACTTCTGACGTCAACAATGCATTCTTACTGCTGCCAACTGAGTATTTTCTCTTTTTCAGACTATGCTCTGAAAAATGAAGTCGTTTTTGAAATACACAGACTGACCCATCTGGCACCAGCAACAAAACTATGTTAAAAGTCATCTTTCTATCCCATTCCAATGTTTAGTTTCTTGTTTAGCATCAACAATGCCAATTTTATTTATATGCATTTTATTAAACTCAGTGTGTTTAAAACAGAAGATAAAAACTATGCAGGTGCACAGTGTCCTCAGGCAGTGAAACCTGCAAAATAAAACTTTGAAAAGTAGTAAAATAGAAGTTAATATAAACACTACTGAGCGTAGGCCTGTGAGATCGAAACTGGTTTTTGAATCATCTTGACTGTATCTACATGTCTAAATAGCTGGCATGCTGACATTGGCTTTAGATATTAGGTGAATTAAATATTTGCATTTCTGACTGCTCAAACGGGTGTGGATAACACATTGGGAAGTAAGTGTGTGTACACTTTAAAATGCTCTTGAGTTGTATAAGAGGACTGATTGTTCCCAATTCCAGTCCCATATCTTTATATTTTGACTCTAGTGGAGTAGTTTTGGGCCTCTGTGCTCACAGTGAGAACTGAGTGAATAAGATGACCAGACTAGCGATATTCCCTCTTACTGATCTCACATAGAGTCACGTAAACAAAGTACTGGGAGAAAACCCTGTCTGAAGTGGAACATTTAAAAATAAGGGCCAATTTTTTTTTTTTATAACAGCTTGATTCTTAGCACGAGCTGCACTCTCTGGTGCACATGAGACCTTCTATATCTGTTTTATGCGCAGCTTAGTTCTCACCATGACTAATAAATTGGCCTGGGTATGTAAAATGAGTTGAGTCCTACTTTAAAACTGAACAATGAGTGTTTATCATTCCCCTGCAGGTTCTTTAAACCATGTGTGAAAACAGACCACAGGCTACTTTTGTTAATTATGTTCAGAAACAAAAGGCTTTCTTGCCAGAATTTCTGCCTTCGGGTTGAGAATTCTCTGTGGGTTTGGGTAACATCCAACAGGCCTTTGTCATAGTTAAGATCAATTAAAGCCGCCTTTAGAACCAACAGGATGTGGCTCGAGAGGAGGTCTGCCATCCCCACTGATGTCCTTGCAAACAGTAACATCTGCATTGTCAACCCAACTATCTGCGTCTTTACTTTTCCAACACTTACTCCGAGCCCCATCTCTGCGTCCAGTGTTGCTTCCCCCACATAAATGTTCTGGATTTTTCCTGATCCTTTTAGCGCCTCTGTTTCTTGCTCATAAAATTTCAGTTTCACAGGTTTATTTGTTGTTAAATTGTGAGAATGCCCGTGGCACCTTCTGTGTAATATCTGTGATGGGTTTTCTTTTCAGTAGCGTTTTCCTCCCGTTTCCTTTTTTTCCATGCTGTCACGGCTAATGAAATTTGCCTTTAATTGATTCAGACTGAATTTTCCCCTCTCCCTCCTGCCTGGCAGTCCTTGAATTTGCATGGTATGACATAAGAAAACAGAACTGCTAAACTATGAATAGGCTTAACAAATGAACACTCACAAACACATTTGTGTGGTCGGTTTTGTGACAGCTTTAACTGTATAAGACTGTAAAATTGTGTAATGCAAGACATTTTCTAACCCTAACCTTTGGCTTAACTCTAACCTAAACCTCAATGCTCAGTGCTGTAGAAAACTGAAATTGGTCCCCACAAAGATAGCTGAGCAAGTACACACACACAAACAGATCACTCTCAATGTCAGATAAAAAAAGATGGCAAAACAGCATGCGTGTACTCAGAGATTAATTGCATATATATATATACATACACACACACACACATATATATATATATATATGTGTGTGTGTGTGTGTGTGTGTGTTGCTGGTTGGGGACAGTCACAAAGAAATTAAGTTTTAAAATAACAGAGGAGGGCAGTGTCTCAGCAGGCTGCACTTAGCCTAAGAGATGTCCGTCTGGCTCACTGAAATTGTGTGTTGCGTTGTGCATCTGTGCATGTGTGTGGGTTGAAGGACTTTGTTTCTTGCAGCAGTTTTATCAGCCGCTCCGCTGACAGCTCGGTGGCAGGAGTTCAGCCTCACCATTCAGCTCCTCTGACAGTCAGATTAAATGTTGCGCTGACAGATACAGCTTTCAGTCTGCAGCTTAAGCCACGCAGAGACCGTACATCGTAAACACACGGCCATACCCAAACCGAACAACTCATTCAGTAATCAATTAATGGTGGTGGGGGTTTTTTTTTTTAGCTTTTTTAAAAAAACAACAAAAAAAAAAACTGTTGTGTTTTATTGTAGCTCTGAATCGTGACTTTTCACAGTTAGTTCCATGTTTTTTTGGACAAAATCAAATTCAGCGTGTGATTGAAGGGCAGACATTCAGCTTTAATTCAACATGTCTAACAAAACATTTATATTATGATGGTAATACTGTTCAGCCATTTTCATATACAGTCCTCCGGAGACACAAAAGTAATTGGATAAACTAACATATTTGAGAATTTTTTAAAAATAATATTAAGATGAAAATGTTTTGCTGGCAATAACTCCCTAAAGTGTAGAACTAACAGCTGGGTTTTACTCTTTGAGATGCTCTTCCAGGCCGTTATTGCACCCCTATCTTTATTTGCTGCTTGTTTGGGGGTCTCTCTGCTTTCAGGCTTACATTTAATAACTGAAACGTATGCGCTGTTGGATTGAGATTGACTTGGCCATTGAAGAATATCCCATTCCATTGCTTTTGCAGTGTGGGCTTCTTGCTCTTGAGTGTAACCAGCGGTTTGCACCATGCTTTGAATGACCTTACATCCAAACATGCTCCTATGTCCTAAAAAGTGTTCTTGAATTGGCTAGATGCTGTGAAGCTGCTTTTCTTCTCCATTGAAATAATTCTGTCATCGTGCCCTTTAGTTAAGTCATTGTGGCCTTTTGATGTTGCTTTGTTGGCCTTTCTTTTACAGATTGTGCCAGATTGTTGTTCTGGCTTTGCCTAAGGTTTTTACTCTTTCTCTGATAGGTTTATTTAGCTTTTTCAGTCTAACAGTCTCACTTGCACTCACATGTCTTTGGGCTTCGTATGTGAAATTAGGGTGAAAACCTATTAAATATGAAATCAACTTCAAGTGTTATGTCTGCTCCCACTGAAATAAAACAGGAACAAGCCTCAGCTGGCTGTGAAACTGCTCTTTGGCGAGCTGTCCAATTCATTTGGAGCCTCTGGAAATGGAGACGGTGTACAATAAGTGTGAATTCCTAAACTGTTAATGCAAAAATGTGTGTAAAACCTCCTTAATTAAGCTGAAAGTGTGGATTTCAGTCACTTCTTGAGTGCTCACATGTTCAGAAAGCTAACGAGAGTGTAGAAACTGTAGAAACAAACATATGAAGGTGGGAATAAGCTGTTGGCTGTGCCAGTTTGTGTGATGTATTGCACCACACAAACTACAGTTCAAGTTAGAAGTGCAATGTTGTTGTTGTTGTTTTTTTTAATACTAATGAAACAATAAACTGGAAGCACCTTGATGTATTCCACCCCAGATTTGGAAGGATATTGTTAAGAATGCACTCATTCACACATTCAGCAGTTACAGAGCCACATCTGATGGTTATAAAGTCAATGCTCGCTCTCTTTTAGCTCTGTATTGTTGAGAAATATCTGTCTCTTTAGTAGCTGCATGCTCCACTAAGTTAACACTGTTCACAAGCTGGTGGCTAACTGAGTTTGACTGCTGTTTAGTGCTGGGCAGGTAAAGTACAATTGGCGCTTTGAGTGCTTGCTGCAGCCAAGAACCGACACTGTGAGCAGTGAAAGAAATGCGCTACAAAAAGGGAGGGGTGTGTGCTTATTCTGGCAATGCTCTTCATCATTAGGAGCAGTCCCTTTCAGTCTTTTTTCCTTTCTAAATGTTTAGCATTTCAGCTTCAAGGATGGGGAATACTATCATTAGAGAGTCACAGTAAAGGTTATCACTAAATAATCTATCTGCTGCTGTTAGTGTAGAAAGTACCTCTCTGCAACTCACATGGCTGATCCCCGGTATACTCTCGAAAAACTAATTCAACTTTGCCCTCTACATCATGATTATCATTTTCTTGATGTTTAATGATTTCAGTATATTAAAACAAACTACTGAATTAACTAATAGAGTTTGCATGTAGAGAAAGACACTGAGAGAAATCAGATGGCAGTGATGTCTCTCACTGCTGTGAGAAGGCTGAGGGTAGATGATAGGATCTGAATCCAGCACGTGCCCCGGTGCACACGTGACGTCCTCACTGTGGCACACACTCCTCGCTGATTCATTCACTCTTAAAAAAACCCCAACATACATATGACATGGCTGCTGTGGCCCAGCTTGTTTGTGTGTCACTGTTGCTGTACTTGGCATCACTGCGTGAGTGTATGAGTGTCTGTGTGTGTCTGAGCCTGTGGGTTGCATGGGTTCACGCATTGACCTGAAAGCTCATCTAGTCTGATCTGATTTCCTCACAGCTGTCTGATGTGGAACAGTAGCCCAGATGTTGCAGAGATTACAACTCCCTGCTGTGTTTGTGGAGGGGTTGTGACCATTCAGGAAAATAAACACAATGGGACAATTTTTAGCACACACAGACCCCCTCTGCTGAATCAAGCCTCTTCCACTAAGATTATCCCTGTTCTTTCTGTTTCTATATATCAAATAACAAACACAAAACATGTCACGTCAGTTTACTTCTCAAAGTCAACTGCAGCTGTGCCCATCCTATGGTGTGGCACTACCACCTGCCTAGGAGAAATTATGTGTGAAAAGTGGAAAATGCACTAAAACTGAAAGATTTAACCACAGTCGACTTAGTTTGACAGTTTTGGAGGCAAAAGTCATAAAAATAAGTAATACTCGAAGCAAGAGTCTCAGATGTGGCACCATTCTCCTGTATGGTTTCTACAGCGCTGGACAGTTCACAATGAATTTCATTTGAAATACTTGAGTTTTTATCCCATTCTTTAACCTTAATTAACTGTTCAGTCAAACAACATGGCTAGAGTTATTTAATACCTACTGTATTGTAAAATATGAACATGAAGCCAAAATCGAACCGTCTTAAATGTTCGTTCCTTGAATGACCAGCAGGGGTCGCCAATTCTTATTTAAAAAAAAAGAGGAAGCAAGACTGTAGAGAAGCAAGAACTGTAGGTAAAAGATGGACGTCAGTCATTGGCTTTTTCAGTGTGCATGGCTGGTGCCATGTTTATTTCTGGGACCCAGAAATGACCATATTTGGACAAGAGGGTGGTCACTAGGGCTAGTGAGCTTTGCTAACAAGCTATTATTTAAATATTACTTTTAATTTTTTTTTTTTAATTATTATTTTGACTTTATTTGACTTACTGAAACACAGACTTCCTGGACAGGCTATACCACAAAGCCAGATAATTTCATCGAAAGTGCCCCATGGCAGAGAGGTCTGGATGAGGGACTGAAATAAAATAAATAAATAAAACTTCACATTCAATCCACATAACTCATCATACCTTATCGGTAGCCAATCTTTTATACCAGGCAATAAAAAAATTTTCAAGCTTTATTTTGTCATTTTTAACATGGGAGCTGTGGGCTGTCTCCCATTTGGAGTGAGACACAAGTGGACATTAGAAGAACTTCAGTTTTGCCACAACCCTTTTGGCTTCCTTTTTCAGCATTGGAGGTTGATGTTTGTACAGAGGCCAAGTGGAAAATTTCCCTATTGTTCACATGATTTATTTCATGTATACACACTTTGCCCAGGACTTTGTCAAATCTTTTGTTTCAAGTCCTGCGACTGCCACTGAGATTATATCAGATAGGGATTATACTTGAGAACATGCAGGAGGCTAGGACCCAAGTGGATCCTCATGTACATCATGTGAAAAAAAAAAATGTTTCACAGGACTTTATGCAGTCTGATGAAAAATTAAGTCCATCCTTACTGGTCAAGGGCTGCTAATCAAATTTACCTGATTAACAGATCATCAGCAAACATAAGCACAACTATTACAGCAGAGTTTTGCAGGTCTGGAGCATTCAGGTGTGTGTTAACACAATGCCACGCACTCTTCCCAGGAGTGGATGTCCCAGCAAATTCACCCCAAGATCAGACAGCGCAATGCTGAAAGGCATTACAACAAACCCAAGAGCTATATTTCAGAGTCTACAGGCTTCAGTTAGCATGTTAAATTCGATGACAGTTCAATGAGAAAAAGACTGAAAATTATGGTTTGTTTGGCTGTAGATAGACAACTTATTTTAAAAAACTTTACTTCAGAAACTATATTAAACCAAACTTGCTGAATCAGGTTTATAGTAACTGCCATTAGACAATAAAGACAATATCCATTAGACCTCATTAAACAAGGGATGACGTCACCATGGCTATCATCTATAGTCTGTGCTTTAAACTAGGGCTGGGCAGTATAAACAGTATACGGTAGAAATCGCAACCACATAAAATCGGCTCGAGGTCCGTAAGCACAACCAGAATTCATACCTAAGGCTCACCAGATTATAAGGCGCACTGATGATTTTTGAGAAAATTAAAGGATTTTAAGTACGCCTTATAGTGTTGAAAATACGGTAAACAGAAGAAAATAATATCGTGATATATATCGTTACTGCACATGCTTCAAATTATACCGCGATATGGATTTTAAGCCAGCCCAGCCCTACTTTAAACCTTTGATACAATAATGAAAAAAAGACGCACATCTACAACATTCGAGAAACAGACATCAAACTTCATTCACATCATTTTATTTTAATAGATCTCTATCATATACATACAGTACAATATGCTCAAGACAGATCTTATGGCACATATATTATTGTTGTACATTTTGCAGTCGCTGGTATTGCTGTGAGGTTACAGTAAAGTGACCATTTGAATCTGTTACTTAGGTAGATACAACAGGTGGCTTGACCTCAGTGGGTTAAGAGTAAGGTTGCTACAGCAAAAACACATGCACTGTCAAGTTATATATTCCGCTAGGGGTGGGTCACACATCCAGTTACACAGGCTGACACTTTAAGGGGCGGTGGTGTTGTTTTCCATTTAAACCCCTTGTTTGTTGTTGTTGTTGTCTTGGAATATGCTACAACAGTGGCTACTGTGATCCTGGACAGCTACGGGATAAACACGGTTTGGGTTTGCCCCAGTTTTAGATTTCCTTCCCTTCCACAAGACATAAAAACAGGGCCACTTTCACTTTAAACAGCTGCCGTTGCGCGTTTAATAATTTGATTATGTGTCGGTGGAGATTCTCTTTAAAAGCCTTTACCTTCAAGCTCTGGGTTCAACCGAAACCTTGGTTATCCAGTAGGAATGACGAATAATGGTGCGTTAGGATCTAGTATTCAGGTTTCTACCGCAATACAACGTTACGGTTAATACTACAGGTACAGAGTACTGCTAGGTATATTCACATATGTACAAACTCTGCCGTTCACCTGCAGAGACTTGACAAGCGAGTGTGCATTTCCTTTTCTGTAGAGCATGTTCGAGATAGAAAAATAAAACAGTGATAAGACTACAAAATATTGTGTGCCACCATCATCCTTAAGTGCTTCTGCTCATTTTCACCCTGTATTGGTCCTCGTTTCAGTGAAAACACTTAACTCTTTCAGTCAAAGCATTAAAATAAAAAAAAATAAAATAATCAGCTTTCCCTTTCATCGGCTTACCAGAGTGCTGTAGGTGTGAACGTTGTGCACATACGGTATTTAAGAGTGTAAAAGTGTGAGCACCTTCTGTATCATCATTTAAACACACCTGCAGGT